>SSNS01000014.1:3705800-3726399 GCA_006937985.1 Aphyosemion australe | reverse complement strand
ACAACTGTGCATGCTCAACCTATGGTGCGTGCATTGCGGCATGATCGGATCATTTCAGTTAGTGTCCATGTAAACAGAGATCTGGGATTTCTGATCAACTAAGATTTGAAAGGGGAAATTTGGCGCATGTAAACGTAGCTACTGATGGTTGTTGCTGAATCATACTTCTCCCCTTCTTAACCCCCACCTCACGTTTACTGGTTGCCAGCGGGGGCCAAACAGAAGTTGCGGGGAGTGAGAACAGACCCTGAGCCCTTTCTGTGTCAGCCGGATCACCTCTATATGCCACCAGATTACCATCTCATTATCTCCTGTTTGAATGTGTCAGACTGATAGACAGCAGGATGTCTAGGAGAAGGAACAACCTCACGTCATCAGATACATGAAACAACATGAGTTGGTCGCTCAGCACATACAAGTCAGAGTAGAACTGCATGTCCCTAATTTGATTACCAAATGGTTCATCAGCAACCCACTGAGAAAATTATGTGTATAATCAATGAGTCACTTAGAAAGGCAGACATCATTTCTCCACTTAAGATCCATTTTATTTCCATTCCTCCACGTCGCTCAGAGTCTGTATGCAGAGAACAGGTTGTGTATTATGTCACTTTTGTTAATCTGACTGCAATTGTGAAAATGCTTATTTCTTTTCTTTTCTTTTGGGCTGGTTTTGCTGACAAACGTGGGAAGCTGTGCTGTAATAGTACTGAGATGTCTTGAAACAGTGAATGGACCATCTAAAAGGTGATCGGGAGTCAAAGCATCACCTTTGATGACCTTGTGAGATTCAGCCGTGCCTTGTGGAGTGGCATGAAGACAAGAACTCTGCAGGGAGAATATTTAGATGAGTCTGCTGGCATTCTGTACAGGAACTTGTACTATTTTCAACCAGTTGTACCAACAAACATGAAGGTGATCTGACCAGCAAAAACCAGTCAAAGCCAATATCATCCAGCCAGCAGCTAAAAGGGACGTTTTGGTTTATAAGGTTTTTGTAGAAACGCCCCCACAGCTAGCCTGACCCGCTCATCTAAGCAGCAACTGTGTCCACCTCCTTTCTTTTATGACACTTTTGGTTTAGTTTTATGCATCTTTTTAATAATGGTGCACTAGCTCATAACGCCTCATAATAGAGCTCCACTGATGTGTATTAGCTGATTGACATTGTGTTCCATATATATTTTAACATCTTCAAACTGTAACATCAGTGTGTAAAAAACATTTACTATTAAAGCAAGTTGGTGTTTATTTAGGTTGCATTGTACTTGTTTTTTTATTATCAACTGAAACCGGGGGAAACGACTAGTAGAAGTCAGAAGCTCAAACAAAAGTTGATGAACCCATAAGAAACGTGTAAAATAGGGCTACAGGTCAAAGCTACCATAGTATGCCTTTGGAGGCTTATCATTTTTGAGCTAAATCTGTATGATCTACAGTACATTGACCCTACAAGACTTTGCAGAGTACATAGGTATAGTTATTATTAGGGATGCTCGCTATCCGCTTTGCTACTGATATCCGAAATACCAAAATAGTCCAAATCTTGATTTTCAATACCAATATAAACCAGTACCAATATATGCAGGGTCACCCTCTGATATAAAATCATTTTGTCTAAATCATTTTCAGAAACTAACACCATGTATCTTCTATCATTATGACAACAACTTCAACTGAAGTAAGGCTACTCGTGCCAGACAAACAACAATATGTCAAAAACTATACTTCAGATCTGTCTTATTTTGACATTTTGAGTGAGAGGAGAAGTAGCTGAAGAGTTTGATGTATAATATTTGCATGGTATGTAAATGTTTTGTAATTAAAAGAGTAAAAAAAACGATACCGATAATTACTGATGTTACATTTTAATGACAATATCGGACAAACATAACGGTAGGCCGATATTATCGGACATCCCTGGTTATTACACACGATTCTATGTAATGAAACTGAGAATGTGATGTCATGTTGGCGGTTGCAGGTCTGCTTCCCACCACTGGCATCCATTAATTACAAGAAGCTTTCACCATTGATTCAAAGTTCCCAGGTTAACATTGGTTCCATCTCTCTTGCAGGAGCAGGAATGAGTCTAATTCTCCCTCTTTCTTTTCTCCATCTTTTCCTCACTCCTTTTCCATTGTCCACTTAATTATAGGAAATAAATTGAATCGTTATTCACATTCCTGCACACCTCTGAACTCATTACTGTATATAAGAGTGGACGTGCTCCACATATCAGCCCGGTCTCATTGATATGTACTGTACAGAAAACCTGCAGGTTGGTTGTCTTCTCGTTTTTAACATTCATCAACTCAACAGGCAGACAAACAGCTTTGATATTCTGAAGGGAGCACATTCTCCTGCACATCATACACACCATACACTGCATATTTTTGACCTTCCTGTTAGAGGGAATCACATAGTGATCAGATTTAAATGATTAATAGAGTCCTGGCTGAATAAGTAATCCACTGACATCTTGGGGAACCTGGATGAGGAGATGCAGAGGCCAATTACAGTGATGGAAAGTAGTGAAAATGAGTATGACGACGATGAAATGAGGAAATAAGGGAGAGAAGGAGGTCAGAACAAGGGCAGATTAAGGGGGGCTGTTCTCTTTCCAAATGTTTGTCCATCAAGTAATTAGACCCTCACATTGGATGAAGACTATGTGTAAAACCAGCCAGAATGTGGATTATCTTTGCTCTTAAAGAGTAAACTAGGAACAGAATTCACCAAAGCTTGTGTAATGAGTTTTGATTTTATTGTGATGGCAGCGTGTCTGGTTCCTGGGTGGAATGTGGTGGCAGTGCATCCTTGGCATGGGGCCCACGTGCATCAATGTGGCTTAATCAGTGAGATTTTGAAGTAGGGTGTCCCTCATGCCAAGACTATGACTCAATCATGAAGTAGCATCATGCTAGCATGGCATGATTTTGTAGCATAAAGATGCATCGTGACATAAAGAGTCATGCCAGCGTGTCGCAATGAGGATTTATGGGAACCTTCTGCATGCTGAGGGTGCAGGATGGCATCTTGGGCATGCAGAGAATGGAAGAGGAAAAAGCTTTTATGCAGTTTTATGCGAACTGACTGTCATACCTTCACACCAAAGGAGGTTTCCCTATTTACGCATTCCAACCATATTCTAATCATCTGGAAAGAAACGTAAGATGTTAATCCAGTGTGAAGGGGGCCTTAGGATAACTGTCCGTATTAATTAAAGCTAGTTCAGACAGTCAGGATGTTTGTCTAGGATGCCTACAAGAGAAGGGGAGTCAGAGACTCCTGGGCAGATGTTGGTCTTTGAGGAGGTGCTGGAGATGAGAGAAGATGAGTTTGAATATTCTTACAAAGGCTGAAGCAATGGGGAGCAGAAAAAAATAAAAGGTGGTCAACCGCCTTTACATTTGCTGTTTGGAGTGGTTTCACTCACTCTTTAATAAAGTCTAATGTTAATACCTAGATGCAGGGTATTACTTAAGCAATTTACATCTGCAGATCTAATTTCATCAAACAAGTGTAAAAACCTCCTTAAAGAAATGTTGAAACTATGCAAATGCAGTCAAAAGTTATTTCAGGCAACATAGAGATGAGCTGCATTAAAATTTGCAATAACAAATCTTCCAAAATTAGGATGAAGAGTTTTCTGTCACAATTTTACAATTACCAACTCTAGTGATGGGTGGGTTATGGCTCCGCTGCAGCCTGAGCAGATGAAGATGGTCTAAAAGATGTGATAAATCAGAAAACAAGGATAGAAAAATATTTATGAATATTTATAAAACACATCAGAATAAATTAGACATAAAAAATGTTTGCGTTTCTTTTTTATGGTTACTGTTGCACGAAGCAAAGGCCTAACAAAACAAGATCAATAACGGTGGAAAACAAGACAAAATGCGCCTGTCAGGAGACAGACATAGAAAAAAGTAAACACAAGAATTTGCGGTTTACTTCTTTATTACCCTTTAATCATACCAGGATGCCTTTTGTGACTTCTTCCTAATGATTGATGTGAAGCTTATTGCAGTCAGACAGATGCAAAAATTTAATGCATAATGCTCTGGGATAATTTTGGTGATTTAAAGCTGGAGATGAGGATATTAGATGTTACATCAGTGAACATGCAGTGACAAGGAGATGGAAAAAGAGACCTCTTATCTTTGTTGATGTTAAGTGTCTAATGAAAAGGTAGTAATTACAAAGAGAGCGTGGAGAGCTGCAAAACGCACATTCATCTTTCTCTGAAGTGAGCACTCTGGACTTGTCTTTGATGTCAGATTGAGCCCTTGAACTCTAAATGTAATCTGCATTGCAAATAAATTCAGCATAATGGTAAATTTGAAGCATGCTAAGTTATCAGGACCCAAACTCAAAGCACGGAGCAGAATATCAGAGTCTGGTGCAAGGTTTAATGGAAATCACCGCCTCTGTGGCTGATACTAGCGATGTTTGATATCAGCGTTTTTACCAATATACCAATATATTCTAACTTTTAATTTCCAACACTGATTTAAACCAATATCAATATATGAAGGGCTCCTCCCTCAAAATAAAATTAAAAACAAATCACACATAAATTATCATGCATACTTTAAACATTATCTGTGTAAAATATGACAACTCCTTCAATTTAAGTTTGCCCAGTTGAGCTAAACAAAGATATATCAAAGACTTAACCTTAGATCCATCATATTTTAATATTTGAGAGGAGAAATAGCTGAAGAGTTTGATGTATTATATGTGCATGTTATGTAAAAGTTGTGTCATTAAAAGAGTAAAAATCTACAGCAGCGTAGAGCTGCCACCCACACAAAAATAAATTGGAGCGATACCACGTTATAACATATTAACTGTATTGTTCTAACAATGTAATAATCACGTTTTTACAATATACTATCACATTTTTACATTATAATAATCACGTTTGTACAATATACTATCACATTTTTACAATATAATTATCACGTTTTTACAATATACTATCACGTTTGTACAATATGTTATCACGTTCGTACAATATAATATTACAAACGTGATTATTATAATATAAAAACGTGATAGTATATTGTAAAAACGTGATAATTATATTGTAAAAATGTGATAGTATATTGTACAAACGTGATTATTATAATGTAAAAATGTGATAGTATATTGTAAAAACGTGATAATTATATTGTAAAAATGTGATAGTATATTGTAAAAACGTGATAATTATATTGTAAAAATGTGATAGTATATTGTACAAACGTGATTATTATAATGTAAAAACGTGATTTTTATATTGTAAAAACGTGATAATTATATTGTAAAAATGTGATAGTATATTGTACAAACGTGATTATTATATTGTAAAAACGTGATAATTATATTGTAAAAATGTGATAGTATATTGTAAAAACGTGATAATTATATTGTAAAAATGTGATAGTATATTGTACAAACGTGATAATTATATTGTTAGAACAATAAAGTTAAGATGTTATAACATGATATCACTCCAATTTTATTTTGTGTGGGTGGCAGCTTTACGCTGCCGTAAAAACCAGTACTTATAATTTCAGATATTGAATTTTTATCTGATAATAATGGTACTGATAATATGGGACATCCCTAATTGATGCTGTTTAAATATACATTGGTGATAACTTATTGATGGATAATATTGGTGTTTTATTAAAAACAA
Source organism: Aphyosemion australe (assembly GCA_006937985.1). Classification (NCBI taxonomy): domain Eukaryota; kingdom Metazoa; phylum Chordata; class Actinopteri; order Cyprinodontiformes; family Nothobranchiidae; genus Aphyosemion; species Aphyosemion australe. Next base: position 3,720,707 of record SSNS01000014.1, on the reverse strand, counting down.
TATTTAAACTTCCTTTTTTAAGTTGCACTAATTAAATTAGCCCCTCATTTTCACTGGACACAAAAGCGTTGTGTAATGGCCGCGAAACATTAGCTGCTGTTAAAGTTGACGGGTGCCTTTCCATCGGCTGCAAAGCGTCACGTTTTGAGCACGTGCCAGAAGCATAAGGTTGTTAACGTTTTGAATCTATTTTTTACGCTCTACGCTTTTAAAGCACGTCAAAACCCGCAATTCAGATCTGGTCAGCCAGGAAGTCAAACACGAAATCAGTGCAAAACTTTCAAAATAAAAGTCACGTGCAGATTTCTAGTTGCTAGTAAAAAGCATAAGTCATTTCCTGTGTAAACAGAATAGAAAATAGAACACAGACCTGTTTGGATGCATGCTGCAGTCTTTCTCGTTGCTTGTGAACTTCCGAAATCACGCGTGATGTTGCAATTCTCTCGTGATTTCGTGACCTCACGGGACCAGCTCCACAGGATGCTTTCGCTCACATTTCGCGTCCGAAACGCTCCCGGTTGGAAGGGAGCTCACGGGTAAAACGCCTCTATTACATTATGCGATGCTGACACATCCAGTGGAAAGGCTGAGATACTTGTTATAGGTAAAATTCTGAATGTTTTCTTTGTTTTCCGTATTGTCGACAGCTAGGAGTTTGTACATTTGCATGCGTCTTCTAAAAGTACACAAAAGTAGCTATAAATGAATAATCTGCTCCTTATCTTTCTGCTACCTGTATTACAGCTGAGTAGTCAGACACAGCTCCCTGTCTCTTAAAGGTCACCTCAGCTAAGAGTTTAGTCGTTTCTGATTTTAGATCCAGTTGTTTGCCTTTAAAAATCCAATCATTCTCCTCGCAGCAAATGTATTTAACGTTCTCAGCAGTTGGACAGAGTTTATGTCAGGAGCTGTCATTTAAAATGACAGGCTCTTCATTTTAGAATTTCTTCAGGACCTTAAAAATTTTCTGTTGCAGTCAGCATAAGGAATTGTTCGGTGTTTGCTGCCGGTTCTCCGGGGAGGACAGCAATAGCATTTGGGATGTTTTATAATATCTTATTACAGTGGTAGAAGAGACTGGATCCATTCTAAAATCATTATCCAGTCTTTGGGATTCTGTCGTCGCTTCCACACAGACGGTTTCTAACAGACTCCGGTAACACGTCTCACCTCTCCCCTTGCCTCGTTACACTTCACAAAGTCATTTAGTCGGATCAGGTCAAAATAAATTGAATCCCTTGATTTATTTTTGTCTGGCTGTGTTGATCTTTGGGGGCTGCTTTTAAATAAAAGGTTAAACTACATTTAAACTTAACTTGCTAAGGATTTTTTTATCCTAAACAAGCGTGTGCTTGTCTGTAATGCCAGAATTTACCTGAAATGAGGTCATCAGGGAGTCCTTAATGTCATTAATTCTTCATAACTGTTATGGAAAGGATTTGTAGGTGCAGCCGAGGTGCTGAGAGGATCTGTTTGGTAGTCTAAGGATTGGGGGTGAGGGGAGGTGGCTGTTGGTGTCACTGCCATGATGCCGTTCTCTTGGTCCACCAGACAACACTTCCTTTTGGTGCATTTTTCAAACAAGAAGTGTGGGTGGGGTGAGTTTTTGGTGGAGGGGTGACTGATGGGCTCGACACACGGGAGGCGACAAACGACCGCGATCAGCGAAACTCATCGCTATCGCTTTTATAACCTGACACACGGGAGGCGACAAGCAGCAGCGGCAAAAGCCAGTGACGCCTCTGTTCCAGGGTGAATAGCGAGTCTTCCGTTGTTTTGATTGGCTGTCAAATTGGAGTGAATTTTGTGTTATTAAAGCAGTTCAGAGTTGAAAAAGCGGTAGATATGAAGTCTCACGAGGTTTTTCTAGAGTTAAGTGAAGTCTTGTAAAGCTCTGGGACATCAGACACGGCAAATATTAACTTTTCCTTCATGTTTATCCGGAGATGTACTGAGAAGCATCCTGTCCGCTCATTGGTCAGTCAATGACACCTCCGCTGATTGGTCCTTGTCCGAGCGACAGCGATGAAAAGTTGAAAAATTTTCAACTTTCTGGGATTGCGTCGCTGGCTCGCGTGTGCACGACACTTACACGAGCGCAAAATTTCACATGCACGTTTTTTGCGTTTCGCTTAGCAGGAGGGAGACCCACGATTATCGCTTTGTCGCGCTTGTCTTATTGAAAATGAATGGAGGAGAGGCGATGTCGCCTCCCGTGTGTCGAGCCCATTAGTCTTTAAGTATGTCAGGGTCTTGTTTACAAATGAGGGGAAAATGGAGTGAGATCGATAGGTGGATTGGTGCCGCAGGCGTTGTACCGGTCAGTTGTGGTGAAGAGAGTGCTGAGCCGGAAGGTGAAGATCTTGATTTACCGGTCAATCTACGGTCCAACCCTCATTTACCAACACAAGCTTTGGCTAACGACCATAATAACAAGATTATGGATACAAATGGTCGAAATGAGTTTCCTCTGCAGGGCGTCTGGGCTTTCCCTTTAGAGATGGAATGAGAGGCTTGGAGGGGGCTCAGAGTAGATCTACTGCTCCTCCAACATTGAGAGGAGCCAGTTAGAGATGCCTCCTGGACGCCGCCATGGTGAAGTGTTCCAGGTACGTTCAACTGGGAGGTGGCCTAAAGGAAAACCCAGGAACGCACTAAGGGACTATGTTTCTCAGCTGAGACTTTTGCTTTAATAAACTATTTGTGTTCTATCTTAAAATGTGCCAAGAATCTCCTCCCAACTCCAGCAAGCCCATATAGTCTGTAACTTGTCTGACTTGAGATCAACGTTTGAGCGGTTATAGGAGTAGGACAGTGATGCATCACTGGGAACCACAGACATGATATCAGAGAGCACCACAGCATATTATTGTCTCACCAAAACCACCCACATTGACTGATATGCTAGAAGAAAGTACAACAGAGAGTCCGGGACTAAAACTGTGGTTTGGTATTGACACCAATATGATACCAGTGTTCTATCTTGATACTAGTGTTCTTTTCTGTCCCTTTAAAGAACTCGATGCTCTTTTTCATATTCGCCCTACACATTCTTCAGCTGACAGCAAAGTAGAGTGTGTTGGAGAGTCCTCCATGATTGTCTACTCTGCTGTCAGTCCACAATAGCCTCCTGTCTACGCATGGACAGACGCACTCCCTTCTCCTCTTTCTCTTTTCATCCCTGGATTGATTGCTCTAATCAGTGGGCTGCAGTCAGGCTGTGTGAGAGTACCACGCTATTTTCCACTTTACTAACCCATGAAGGGTAGGAATACTCCCTGTTTCAGCTCAAGCAGGTCACACAGAAAAAGGGGTCGCAGGTAAAAGGAAAAACAAAGGCAAACATAACAGCATCTCCATGGAAAAGAAGCACCGTGTGCTTTAGAGAAGCAGCAAGACCGCTATGTTTGTGTGGGAGGCAGGGAAAATGACAAAAGTACTTATTTCATCTCACCACGTAATCCAATGTTGCATGTTTTCTGGAAAGAGCGAAAATCTATCTTGTTTGTGTAAAGAGCATCATGTTACAGTGCAAACAGGTTAATCGGCTGGCAAAGAGAAAAGCTGGCAGGTGGGAAGTCAGAGTCAGCAAACGGATTCGTAGCAGATACAGACGAGCTAGCATGCAAACCACGTTCAAATGTATGGCAGACATTGGATTATAAAAAACATAAACACAGATCAGACAGTCTAAACAGTATTGCCTTGCTGGAAGAAGATCCTAGCTTTGATTCCTGGCCTTTCTGTACAAAGTTTGTGTGTTTTCCATGTGCATGAGTGGGATTTGTCAGTATATCCTGGTTTCCTCCCACGTAACTTAAAATGTGCATCTTAGGTTAAATAGAGACTAAATTAGCTGCAGATGTGAGTGTGTGTTAGTAGTTTCATGTGGTCCTGTGATGGATCAGTGACTCTTCCTGTGATGGGTACCAGTTCAGCAATTTAAAACAAGCCTATAAAAAAATAAAAATAAATAGTGTCATTTCTTCTATATTGCATTTTGAGCCAGAAAGTATGGAGATTATTTTGTTTCTTTATTAATCAATAAAAAAGTACATCAAACAAAAAAAAAACAAATTTAAAAACAATTTTTGAAAAACTGCAACCAAAAAAATCTTTATTTTTCTATTAAATACTGACTTTCTGGAATAAGAAATCTGCCTGTGAACAACATAAAAAAATAATATCTCCTTACTCAGAGCAGATAAAAGTGCATAAATTATAAGAAAAGCATACTTTAAATGCAACAAAGTGTGACTTGTGAAACGTTCACACATATTTTAGACTCAGCATATTGTGCATCTTTCACTAACTTGTTCAGCAAAGTGGTCTCAGACGGTGTGAGAACAAATTCTCGTTCCTGTTTATTGGACATTTAAATATCCTCTCAAAGCAGAAACATAAGCAACATAGTAGTTATTTATAGTTTTTGCAAAGAAACACCTTTTGAAATGACAAAAGCATTCTTTTAACATTGATCCAATAAAAAGTCAGTGCTTGCTTATGATGACATGTGTCTGTAACGCCAGATCAGAATGTGAATAACTCAGCAGTTTCTCCAGATAGAAAGCAAACAGTAAAGTAACACTGTGGAGGAAGTACAAGGCTTCAAAGTCATCTCTCTGTGTTATAAATTACAATACAGGGGAATTTTTTTTACTTGTGCATTTTTATGTATGTGTGACTATTGTTGCATTTATGTATTTCCCCTGAGCCCTTCACACAAAACAGTGGCTGTCAGACTTTGTCAGATTATTACAGGAATTTGTGCGTTAGTGTTCACACAAGAAAACGGGACATTGAGAGGAACAACAGAATGACAAGGACGAGTAGGGCAGGGCAGGAGAGCAGAGAGTGATGGAGATACCGTAAAGAAAAAAAAATAAACAAGGCAACATAGGAGCCCATAAAGGCAGGATGAGACACAAAATGAAGAATAGAGAAAGTGGGAAATCAAAAATAAACAGCATGAGTAAAAAAAAAAAAATATTGGTATAAGTGTGTGTGTGTGTGTGTGACTGAGAGGAGGCAAGATTAGGGAGGCGATATCAGACTGTCCATCAGTGTCACAGAGATTGTCCTCTGTAAGTCATTTCATCCCCAGCCTGGGGAGCCTGATTGTGTGTAAATCACCTGTTTAGTTATTCTACATCATCACACTCAAAATAAACCTTCAGGAAACATCCTGCAGAGAAAAGTGTAGCAAATCACTTAAACTGTGTCTATGATACTGAACGATGCTTCGTTTTTTTTTTTTACTTTCACTTAAACTTAAATAGAGGGATTTCTGGTCAGTTAGAAATACTGATCTGTCTGAAAATCTCAGAAATGTTTGTAGATTGTTTATCTATTGCTTAAAAAATGTCTTGCAGAAACAAAGAGAGTAAGTTGTGTTCTAGTAGACAACCCCGGATTTTCCTTGGGAGCCCGTCTGTGCTTAAATGAGATCTGTCATCAATCTCACAAACTAAAGCACTTAAGAGTCGATAAGACAGACAGGGTGGGATGCTGCTTGACAGGAAACAGGGTTTTATGCTGATAAATGACAGTAATTCTCTCTTATTGGTTAACTGTTTTGTCAGGTCACAGACGTGCAAAGGACTACTACTACTACTAATTATGTGAAAAAGAAATTCCATTATGAAGTCACTGAAAAACTCAAAGCATGTCATTATGTTGATGTTACAGATTTTATTACTGATACAGTAAAAATAAATATTCCAAATCAAAATAAATGAATACATTGGATATATTGTCCCAGAAATGACAAACTGAGTCAAATGACGTGTTTCTGTGATGTCATCAAGGAGAGGAGAAGCAGATTTTCAAATTGATAAAACTACAGGGAGCCTAAGACACGCCCATCTACTTCCGGACCATGGGTCCCCAATAGCCAAAAAAATGAATGGGAGTCTATGGGAGGATAAAAGTTATTTTCCTGTTTGATGTGTCTGCCATGGATTTCACATATGATGTCCGTGAATTTTAAAGACACTTTTTGATGCCAAGAACGTGCTGATTTTCGAAAGTTGGCAAAAGTTGTTTTAGGTTTTGTGTGAAAAGACGTAGTGGACTACAAATGTGCAGGTGCTTTTCATTGATTGACAGCTCCCTCTTGTGGATACACAATTCTATTGGTCAACAATCTGAATTGACCCTGGTGGTGTTCCCCATAGACATGAATACATAGATGTCCCATTGAGCGCTGCAGAGTGTAAGCATCGCCGCCATATTGGAAGGGGTCCTCACTCTCCAAACCCAACAGGAGTCAATGCAGAGTGAGCAACTGTGCCCATTTTTTGTGCAGCCTACGGTTGCAACAACCGGTGAACTATTGGAAACAGATCATGTTCGATTACTATTGACTTTTCTAGCCTACCTGTTGGAATTTTATATTTTAATTTATTTTGTTTAATTATATTTATATTTTAATTATCATGACATACCACCTGTCTGATTTTGTGAAAAAGCATAATAAAATGTGTTTTTTAGTTGGGTAAACACCTTCCTCAATAGAAATACATGCACTGGGGGCGAATGGAGACCCATCCAAGATGGCGGCCGTCGGCCGGTATGATGTATATGATGTTTGTGGCGTACCCTACCCTTTTGTCTATTGATTATTGAATATGAAATATTGATGTTTGCGCAAATATTACTAAGTAAAGTAAATATAAATAAATAAATAAATTAATTAATATAAAATATATGAATATTAATAATAATAATATAATATTAATAAAATATAATAAATGAATTAATAAATAAAGTAAATATAAGTAAATATTACTAACTAAATAATACTAAGTCTATAAAGAAAAATTAAGATATTGAAGATTCGTAGATATTGAATTTATATCTGAACAATATCTTTTGTCTGCACGTTCCTCTGAACTTAAAAATCCAAAGTGTCGAGGCTGTTCCAGGTGCAGCTCTGTCTACAGCTGACGTTGCAGGTGACAAATGGAGCAGGGGGCTTCAGTAGGTTGCCGGTGCCAGCGAGTGATTAATGTATTGTCCTTCCTTCTCCATGATTTCTCAGTATGAAAACACTCAGTCAGACAGGTTTTGACACCCTCCTGGGCACGAGGGGACACTCCTTAAAGGGCTGTTTGATGCTGTTTAGCCAACTGCATTTTAATTTGTTAGATCTTTTCAGGAACATTCATAGATTACCAAGCAGAAGCTCAGGCGATGTTCTAATTAAAATACAACATGCAGCAGCCTGCTCCAAACAAAGAGCTGCTATTTTTAGCTCACACAGACACCGAACGGTTCAAATGAGAGGAATCTAGTCACTCACGTTCTCATTAATCCTGTTCTTATATCTCAGTTTTTGACCTCTTTCTTTTGCACCAGGTTTGACACCATTTCAAGTTGAAAACTGATTAAGAGGCTTCCATGTTTAGTAGGTTTCGAGCATTTTTATTGATTCTTGTCGGGGTCTCGGAGGCTCGGACCTGCCCACCTTCACTTCCATGCTACTTTTGACATTTGAATGACCGTTTGTCAGGTTAAATTGAAAGAAGCACCAGTCAGATGGCAGAAGCAAGGACTTCACGTGTTTCACAACAGAAGGTTCAGACCACAAACGGCGCTTTCAGACAGATGGCATTGAGTTATTGATCATAGAATAAAGCATTTCATGAGCTGAAATTCATTTTCTCTATCATATTCGTTTTCTCTGCTTGAACTTATTTAGGTTTTTCATTTTCTGCCATGAAAGAGAGCATCCATCATCTGCTCTTTTTTTTGTTTGTTTGCTGGTATTTGGTCAACTGTGACAGAGCTTTATGAAGCTCTGCACTCTGCCAGAAATCACTGATTGTTACCATTTTCTAGTTCTGCTTAGGTGAATAATCTGGGGGGAGCGCTCGCTGCAGACTTCAAATTAGGTTTCCAACTCTATATTATTCTCCCCGGAGAATTTATTCATTTTGTGCTCTGCATGCATGCACATATTTCAGAAGCTTAGATGTGACAAAGGTCTTGGAGTCGCTTTTGGTTCGCCCCCTTTAGCATGAGAGTGTGTTTATTAATGTTGAGTTATAACTCAGAAACAGAGGCTCTTCTACAACTGTCTTTATTTGCCTTTAAATGAACGCCTGTGCTTGTGATGGTACTCATTTGTTTATGCTGGGCGAAAAAGAGGAGGAAGTAGCAGTAGTGACATTTCAGTGGCAGCAAAACGATTAATCCACTCGTCCTCATTTTGCCAAATGGGGACGACGTATTCGACTCTCCTCCCTCATACGTCTTCCCATCTCCCCCTCTTCTCCGGCACATTGTTCCCTCCATTTCCATCAGTCATCCAAGTCCATTAAAGTGCGGTTCATTTAAGAGGCCACTCTGTAACAATAGGTGCACAATGCATCATTTCAGCCTGGTGGGAGCTGGTGGGGGTAAATTAGTGGCACTGATTGAGAACCAGGTTTTCATTGATTACCTCTAAGCTGATGGAGCATGGAGGGGCGTTTCATAAACCATGCTCGCTACTTCATATTGAGCATGTGCAAAATATTGGAAAAAAAGGGATGAATTAAAGAGCAACGGGGCAGTAATAAAGATAAATTAAAGCAGCGTTCTTTTTGCCGCCGTCTTGAGATTGAACGGCTGTTGCCGTGGATACCATGAATTTAAAAAGAGAGGGGGGCAGAGACAAGAAAATGGGCTGCGAGTGAGCAAGAAACAGAGAGACACAGCGGGACGCGTCGTTTAGCTTTGTTCGTCTTATCGATTCCACCCTGTCATCACTGAGAATACTATAGTAATTAGAAGATTAGGATTATGGTTCCTCTCACAAGGGCAGATGGGCTGATAGAGCGGGATGGAGAAAGAGAGGACAGACAGAAAGTTCTGAAAATCTGCAAGCTTGTTAAAAAACGTAATGATTAAAAGAAAAGGGAGGGATCCTGACAAATTTACACCCTCTGCTGTCTCGCTGAGTGCTGCTATAGGAAGTTGGATCACACACAAATCATTCTTCAAGCACAAATGCAAACAAATCTACCGACAACCAGCTGCTAAAATCAACATTTGTTCTGCTTTTATTTGCCTAGAGCTTCAGTTTTCTCATAAAAAATCTTGTAAATACGCACAAGGGTTGGTGTTCCAATCAATTACTTCCCCACTGAATCAGTGAAAGGACAGCGGGGATTGTAAATCAAAAGAGAGAAACACAGGCTTCATTTCAAATTGTGCTGAGGTGAGCACGCAGTTTTTCTGAATGGAGACACAGACCATTGACAACTTACTTGTAGGTTGCTGTGACCGTCTCCTGTTTTAGATTTATTAGTTCACTTAGAACAAGAGCACTATCTGCAAAAAGTGCTTTACTGGCTTTCCCAGGTGGTGTTGTGTTCACGCTGCATGTTGAGCAGCTATTGAACGACTGTAGTATTCTCACTAACGTATTGAACTTCTGATCCCAGATCCAATTTCTAGATTAACAATGGCACAATTATTTATTGAGCAAATAGTTCATTTAGTTCACAGAGAAGTCAGCACCACTGTAACTGTTGGTGTTAATCACTAAAATACATTTGTTGCATAATTTAGAAACCAAAAGGCAAAGGGTGAGAGGATGTGTGCATACCGTAGTTTATTATCTCAGGAACCCTTAAATTGGTTTTAAAGGGGACATATTATACAAAACTCACCTTTTGCATCTTTTTGTGTTGCCATGTGGGTCTCTACTGCATCTATAAACACTCTAAACACAAAAAAAAAGGTCCATTCGTTTTCTGTCAGTGTTTGGTTTTAGGAATTTTGTGCCTAAAACAAGTCCTTTTAAAATGTACCCATTTGTGACATCACAAACAGGGAAGTTAGCGTAGAACCACCTCTCACGTGCAAGACAGAGCTGCTGCTGCTGAAGGAGCGGTGGCTCTTCTCCGAGCCCCTTCCAGATATCAGAGCTTCTCAGCTTATAGCAGTAGTGGAGAAGAGGTGGGCGTGGCCAGCTCCTGCTGGTTTTCTTAAAGTGACAGAGCCCTGAAATGGCTCATTCTGGAAGGTTCTGAAACTGTCAAGAATAAAGCTGCTGAAATCCCTTTATGTGAGAAGGATTTTGAGCAAAGAACTTCATAAATGTGTTTTGTACACTGCAAAAACTGATTTGTAAGAAAGTAAAACGTCTCATTTTTAGACATGATCTTATTTTTAGTCTAAAAAGAAAAAATCTTATCTAGAAAAATATCATTACTTAAAATAAGGTAAATATTCCTAAATAAGATCCAAATTTTCTTGTTTTGAGTAAAAGTTGCTGCGTAACGTCACTGTCGTAACATTAAATCTGTCTCTTGGGCAAAAGTGGCATGTTTACATTCCTAATATCAGGCAAAACAACGAAAACAAACGTTTCCACCTCCACACATTGAATAAATAGTTTTATCAGGACTGTATAACAACTTTATGCCCGACCAAACACAATAACCCCAGTGAAATCATTTATTACTTACCTAGCCATTAGCAGCACGGCTAGGTCAGAGTCCGTAGTTCATGCCTTTCTTTCTAATAGAGCTCTCCAGCGAGGAAAAGACGGCCCAATAATAACTCTGGTCTTTGCTCTTGCTCTATCACGTTCTTCTTTTCTTTTCCTAGATTCCTCTGATAAGGGATTTCTAGCTTTCTTTGGTGAATCTGCCGCTGCTATAGCAAGTCTACGTTATACAAATATGGCAAGCCAAAGGGATAATGTGCGTTCTAAACTCGCATTATGTCCGCCAAAACGCTTGTTCAAGACGCGCATTTTGGCGGACATAATGCTCGATTTTAGAACACGTGAGTTTTTGCCCCCTTTGGCGTCAAAGCGCGTGTTCAGGACGCGCATTTTGGCGGACATAACACGCGTTTAGAACGCGCGCTTTTTTATCCCTTTGGCTTGCCATACACTGCCGTAAAATGACACCCAGTCAGTACTTCCGTCGCTACCCGAAGCTCGGAAACTGTATAGCGCAGTAAACAGATGTGGGGCCCCCCAGCACTATTGCAGGTACGAAAATGAACATAATAGATAATACTGTGATGCAAAAACTTTACAAAAAAGCATAATTTTAAGGTGTAAAAGTTGCGGAATGTTGCTTTAAGAATTCTAGCCAAGCAGCTTTTGCTTACCTCATTGGCAGAAAGAAAATTTGAATCATATTTAAGAATATTTACCTTATTTTAAGTAATTTTTTTATACAAGAATGTGTTTTTCTTTTAGACTAAAAATAAGATAAAATGTCTAAAAATTTGGCTATTTAAAAACTTTCTAAGAAATCAGTTTTTGCAGTGTATCAACCATAGTTCTATTATATAACTATTATAACCAAAAAGTCATAATATGTCTCCGTTACTAAAATTCTTTTTCAACAGACTTTAGAAAACACAAACATGGCACCAACTCAGTTTTCAAGACATTGAGCTAAGAATTGGTGTATTAGCCGAGAGTCACCCACAACACATGATGTCAACTCATCACATTAATGTCTTTGCTTCAAAATAAATGTTGGAGTCAATCATGTCTGTCTTGCAGGAAAATATCCCATTACCCACAGGACAGATTTTAATGAACCTCTTGGGTAATTTTCATTGGATGTACAACTACAACTCATTTACTTGTGGAGTGAACTCAATTTAATGTTGCTGTCACTGCTAATCAACCTTAGCAAAGTCAAAAAAGGCTTATCTCACACACTTTTACAGATATGAAGCTAAAGGTTGACTTTGTGGTGGTGGAGTCTTTCAGACCTTTGAGTGCTTAGAGATCATGCAAGACCTTGCAATACCAAGTGAAACTGAACATAAAAGGCATGCTTCCACAATCGGAATTCATGATCATTTTACCGGAACTTCCCGGCATGTGCGGCATATGTTGTGTTTTGGATGCTGGTCCAGAATCCAATCAAAAGCATTCCATGCTGGACTAGCACACCAGCATCCAAAACACAACATATGCTGGTTTTTTCAGCAGGGATACTCAGAAAGGCTTGGTGGAGTAGCTGAGTTGAACTTTTGGTTAACCCACGCTGATTGGTTGTAATTTAGTAGGACATGACATCAGCAGACGTCATCCAAAACAACCGGCATTAGTGAAATCAGAAGAGTTGCTTGTGAAGCAGAATAGAAGCAAATCAGCACCGCTCACGCTGCTTTAAAATTGCACACACTAAACTTCCAACACCAAAAAAATGAAGCTGAAATCCCCCCACAGGACGTAAATTCACGGGGCTTTGTTGTCTCAGAGAAGCAGTACCGTTCTTCTTCTGGTCATTGAACGCCACATTTTGCATCACACAGTCATTCTCCCGGTCCTCCGAATTGATTAAATTGCTGAACTTCGACAGAATAAAACTTTTAATGGTACTGTGGACGCTTTTTGGTGCTGATCAGTGACACTCACTGCCGAAGCAGTCGTGATATGCTGACGTCTGCAAAATCCTGAAAGGGCTGAATTCGTATGGATATTTGAGCAAAAGTCTTAGTTTTTCAGTTTGTTCAAATCAAATTTACACTCATTGGTTAAATCCACCTTTGGTTTCTTCTTTCTGATGTTCACTTTGTTAGAAAAACATTAAGACTCCTTCATGACACGTCTAATGAATTACAACGGTACTGAATCCTGCTGTATGAGGAAAATTAAAAACAAAGCTTTTCTAAGCAACCGGCTTTCAGGAGGGGGTTCTTTTCACTCTCTTTTCTGTTTATTTTTGCCACCGTGGTAAGACATGACTAATAAAAGGACTATTTTGAATGAATGGAGCTTCTTTAGAAATCAGAGTAGATTTGGTAACATAACATAAATAATTAAATCCTCAGAGGAAGAATGAACAAATAATCTCTCCATTTAGTTATTCACATTCTCTTTTCTTCTACAACCGCCTGCATGCATGTGCAAAACAATCCATCTTTATTTGAATATTTACATTACGACTCATCAGTGGATTCATTCGCTTTACTGGGTTTCAGACTTTATTGCAGTCAAATCAAACACTTTTCAAATTTGCTCAACAAAGGCTGCAACTTACAGTCATGCGGTTTTAATGCATGTTACACATTGATTGCAATATATTTTAGCATGTTATTTGTTTGTTTTTTGTGTGTGTGCCAAATATAACAGCATAAATCTATCAATGGCATGACTGTGTGAGGCAGAATGTAAGAAACATTGTATGGAGCTCTGTCAGTGCTGGAAGAATTAAATGTAGGGTGTCAGAACAAAGCGTGCCTCATATATAAACACACACACACACACACACACACACACACACACACACACACACACACACACACACACACACACACACACACACACATTCTTGTCTTTCTATCTTAGTGAGGACCATCCATTGACTTCCATTAATTTTTGTGACTATTGTGCTTAATCCATACACTAACCCAAACCACAACCAATGCTGATCTACCGCTAACCCTAAAGTAGCTCTCCGGAGTATTTCTTTTATCTGATGGCACCATCTAGTGGCTGACAAGCGTATCACACCAATAGTCGATGGACTCAGTAATTTAAGATGGCGACTGCATGTTTGTTTATAAATGTGCTTCTGTAGCCGACAAACAGAGCTAAAACACGTTTTACAATTATTATTCTCATGTCATGTTGTGTTTTCATATATTTATATTTTAAACACTTACTTGTCCGTGAAAAGTTCATCAGCTGAGGTACTTCCTTAAATTTGAAGCATGTAAGCGGTAGTCTAACACTATTGGTTAGTTCTGGTCACCGCTCAGTTTCCTATTGCACAGATTTTACAGGGCAGGGGGTGGGCTTAGCAAAAGACATCGCTTACATTATATCACACTACATGATAAGACAATCACTTTTACGGATTTCTGAAAAATCATACATAATTCCTGAAAAGGGAAAACTCCAGATTGCTGCTTTAATTCACACCATACCTCTAAAACTAACGGGTAGAGCTCTGTAAGATTGCACCAAAGTGATGACTGTGCAAATGTCCTCACTTTGCAGGTGAAAAGCTTGTCATGGTCCTCACTTTGATGTATAGACAAGTACACACACACACACACACACGATGAGTGGTTCGTGCAGAGATATTGATGACACTTTACTTGAGCTTGACACTAACACTGAATAAGTAAAAGCTGTTATGACCCAACCAACTCATAAACTCATACCCATGATGCAACACTGAACTCGTAACACAGGAAATCAATTAAACATCTGCAGCTGTCTAAACACACTGGTGTTAGTTTGCATCTCTGGTCATTTTTGGTCATTTGCGTGGCCCCTGATAGACACAAAAGCCGTGCCACATCACTATAACGCTGCTTACTTTTGCACCCTGTCAGGCTTCCTCACACTGCCCCTGTCTTTATATATGAGTGTGTGCATGCATGAGAGGAAAGAGGTGTGATTTTGTGCCGTCTCTGTCTGTTTTGCTGTGTCCTACTTCCATCCACATACCCGTCATACATAGTCCCTAATGAGGCCCCTGGGAAACTGTCCAGAGCGCGTGCTTCTCCCAAACAGCGCCGGTTCCAACTCTATTTCAAAGTGTTTGCCTGTGAGCCTTTGAATCGCCAACGATGGTGACCAGCAGTTCAGTTTAGTCAGTGTCTTGATGGATGTAAACACCTCCAGATGTTTCCTAAACATGTGAATTAAATCTGAAATTTTGCTGTTTATTCATTTTTCAGCAAGCATTTAAGCAAACTGACAAACACCAACGGCACATCTGGTTATGATGTTTTATTCACTCTGCAGTTTGTTTCATCACGAGTGGCACTTTGGGAGATCCAGTGGTTACCTAAAACAAAGTGGCCTGCACTTGCAGGAAATGCTTGCTATTGATTATCAGAATGGATAAGCTGACAGGGTCCTGAAGGAAAAAGCTGGAAAATGGATGAGGACATAAACCTGTAGAGATGACGAGTTTATGCTAA
>SSNS01000014.1:3667121-3700085 GCA_006937985.1 Aphyosemion australe | reverse complement strand
ATAAGAGACAGAGAATGTCACTTCCCCTTAGGGGAAATTCATTTTGGTCCACCAACAATGCTTGGTCTTGAAATCCTCCTTGCTGAGAATACTCCAGGTGAAACGGGACCACGGCGATGAGCCGTTTACTGGCGGTCCTCCAGAACGAGGCTCTTCGCTTGGAGCAGGTGATTGAAGTGGACCGTAAAGAGAGAAAAACAACTCTGAGCTCCGTGTAGTGTTTTGTTTTCAAGGAGTTCACGGGGGAAAAGATGTTTAACTCTCAAAAAACATGCTCCCTGGTGACCCTTTGTGTAGATAGACAAACGTTCATGACACTAAAGCAACGTGTGAAGCTCTGCCTACATGTTTAATTGAAAATTATTCTAGCTGGCTTCAGACCAAATCGCCCCAGAGCTCATTGTGTCTGCTTCCGCTCCTAATTTGTCATCTCTATAAAGAAAAATAATAATTTGTGGCGGAAAGCTGTTCTGCTGTGAGCCTGGTTCTGCTGGTGCTTTCTGTTGAAAGGGAGGTCCCCATTCACCTCTGCTCTTTATCATGATTTATCATGGAGGGGTTTAAAGTCTGGCTTAGGAATTATTGCAATCTACAAATTACTTAGTTGGAAAACATTTTATGGAATGCATATTTATAAAATTGTTTATACTGAGAGGTATACTGTGTTATTTGGACTGTAATAGATGTATCCTTGTTTTTTTTTTTATCTTCTTCTAATTACCTTTTGAGTGATGGTGCTGCTGTGACAAGTGAATTTCCCCACTGAGGGATCAATAAAGTCTATTCTATTCTATTCTATTCTATTCTATTCTAATCTATAAGACTGAAGCTGAATGTGTAGGATGCTGAATCTGACTGGACTGCAATGGAACTAGACTGCATTGAATTAAATGTGTGTACTTTCCCCCAACTGCTTTAAGAGTGTAAGAAAGATTTATCACATTATTTAAAGCTTGAATGAATGATGAAGGGAAGAGAAGAGCGGGGGATGAGGGGGTGTGGCCAACTCCAGCTGGTTTTCTTAAAGTGACAGAGCCTTGAAACGACTAATTCTGGAAGGTACTGAAAATCTCAAGAATAAAAGTGCTGAAATCTCTTTATGTGAGAGGGATTTCATGCAAAGAACATCATAAACATGTTTTGCATTCACCAAAGGACTATTATATATTATTATATATAACAGAAACATTTTGTAACTGTAACTTTTGCTGCCTCTTGGCCAGGACTCCCTTGAAAATTAGGTTTTTAATCTCAATGGGAACTTCCTGGTTAAATAAAGAATAAATAAATAAATAAATTAAGATAAAATTAATCTCTCCTTAAAATAAATAAATCTGAATACAAACTTTCTAATATTTACAAATTTCTATATTTTTATGTAAACCTCATTATCACACTGACCATTCGAACAGAACATGAGACCTGATTCTATAATCTAAAATTATTTATATTTGTTTAAACCTGACCAGTTTTAGGCTTATTTGTAATTCATAAATGTGGTTTTGAGTTTCTGTGCAGTCTACATTCTTAGTTGATCATTTCCATGTGGAAATTATTACAGTTGACAAACAAATTCATCACTTAAAGCTTCAGCAAACGTCGGTCCTACACATATTGAGGGTAAACCTTTCATGTCACATTTCTGTATAAACATAGTATAACTTAATTTACTCATTACTTCTGAGAAACAGCTAGTGTCTTGGGATGTTTCCTAGAGTCAAATCTCTCGAGTTTCCATTAAACAAAAACAGCTGCAGAGAATAATAATTGTACAACAATGTGTTTTATCTGTGTTGGCCAGCTAGGTGCACGTTCATGAATGAGGGGTGTTGCTTCCAGCCGTAATCACTGGATTAGGGAGAGGGGCTCAAGGTGCAATGCATTTTTTTGGCCTCTAGATGGTGCCCTTTGGGGAAAACTCTGGATTTCTGCTTCAGAAGGAAATGTACTTTTCAGTTTTTACCACAAATACTCAAGAAACCAACAACATTATCTGGATTTATAGAGTTTATATACACACGAATCTACTCAGAAAGTAACAAGTCCATCATGTGTGTTGCAGTTTCACAGATGCATGACAGTGGACCTGTGAAAACTCTGAGCTGCGATAGTGCTCTTGTAGTTGGAAGTCATTTGCACATAGCCCATCAAATCTGCTCACACTAACGTGCAAAGTGCAGATGTACATCCAGAGGGATGTAATGGACAGCCAATAGCAGCGATGTGTGCAAATTCTAACAATAACGAACTGTAGAAATGAATCTATTCTACAGGAACTGCTTCATTTAGATGATTGTTGCAGTCAGACTACAAAACATCTGAAGTCATTTCTGAGATGCTAAGTTTTGCAGACCACTACCCCTTGTCAGTATGGCTGCAGAGTGATTACTTGTGATTACTTGTTTTATTTTTTTGTTAACGCAGCAATCCACTGTATGTGTGTCCGTTTCCATTTTCTGGCCGCTGCAAGGTGCCAACATTCTCTGCTGCTTTANGCTTCATTATGCATAAACCTTGTTTCCCCTCATAAACATGTATATATGTTTTTATTTACACATCCAGTTCAGCACAACTTAAAAGCAAAAATAGAAACAGCAGCTGTGTCAAAACGTATACAGCAACAGAAATAAATTGTAGCAACAACACATCTTAATATGCAGCCGGGACATCCATGCATGCACCACAGCAAAAATGCTAATTGTCTTTCCATTCGAATCACTTCTGTGGTTCCAGCGTCTAATTTCCAAACTTTCTGGGCCGTCATGATGTGCTGCATTATTGAAGAGGTCTTGCTTATGTATTTCTTCATTTTGTTTATAAGAAAAAAACATTTTCTTCATGTTTTTGTGGAACGGTGAATGTATAAATGCATTCATCATAAAAGGCTAATAGGTCAATATTCTTTTAAGTCAAACGTAAAATAATTTTGATATAACATTTTTAAGTTTTTTTAATAACTGATCTTCAAATAAAAGTCTAAAAAATGTATTAGAGTCAATCATTTCTCCCCTTTACTGATACCAGATGTTAGCCTAGAAATCTTGACAGTCGTAGCAAAAGCTAAAGGATTTTGCTCTGCAAGTCGGTCTAGCCACGCTCCATAGAAGCCTAAGAAAGCCCGACCAGGCTTGTTTTGTGCCAATCACAGCGCTCTATCAGTTTGGTGGAAGGGATTTTACTGCAACTGAGCAAAAAAACAAAGATGGCGGCTCGTTTGAAATGGATTTGGCATCAACTTTGGACTATTTAGACTTGGGCTTTTCTTTGAGTCAAGAGCAGATAGAGGTACTTAAGGCTTTCATTTAGAAAACGGATGTATTTGCATCATCTTCGATAGTGTATGGTGGACTGTCCCATTGGCTGACATCTGTAATGGTGAGTACATCACATTGTTCATTGTCCAATAGCATGCGGACACAGTTTGAAAGACATCTGTAGATTCCACCCCACGACTGAGATCTATATCTATGGCTAGTGGCCAGAATATATAAATCCACCTTATTCCTAGCCCCCAAGATGAAGATGAAGAGATCTAAGCTCTTCATCTTCATCTGTCGCTTTCTTTCTGAGACAGGCTTTGCATATTTTTGATAATGCGGCACATGATCCCACATGATACCGTCATATCTTCGCTCATTACTCATCACTTCCAACAACTAGCGCAATTTACGTTCCAGTAACCTAATCTCTATGGTTATTCCCAAAGCTCGCACCTCCTTTGGCCGCTCCTCATTCCAGTTTGCTGCTCCCAATGACTGGAACATATTATATATGAGAAAAGTCCTTTGTTTTTATGTTGAGCTGTACTATCTTGTATTTTTTTTATCTTATCTGTTTTTCTTTGGTGTAAAGCTAACTATGTGTCTGTTGCTGCTGCCCCTTGGCCAGATCGTCGTCGTACAAGAGAATGAGTTCTCAATCGACTCATCTGGATAAATAAAGGTTAAATAAATAAAAAGATCCCTGACATGAAATATGCGACCTACTTGCAGGTCCAGCGTTCGTTTACATTGCGACCATAGATGGATGATGCGATTTGCTCACGCTAATCCAAAGGGGTTCAAATGAAGGCAAATGGACTTTTTGGTTTCTTGAAGATGTTTCGCTTCTCATCCGAGGAGCTTTGTCAATTCTGACTGGAATATGGGACTCTCATATATTCTCCCATATTTCAGTCAGAACTGACAAAGATCCTCGGATGAGAAGCGAAACGTCTTCAAGAAACCAAAGAAGTCCAGTTGCCTTCATTCAAAGCCCTTTAAATTTCCATGACCTGGATGACTGAGAACCTTCGTCAGCATACTTCCCACTAATCCACTTTTTATGGTCTTTTTAGAGATGTAAACAATGTGGGAACACCAGCTGTCACAGCTTAAACGAGACACTCTGCCTACTGCAATCGAGGGGTGGAGGAGGATGTGAAAATCTGGCCAAAGCTAACATACAGTAGCATTTTTAGCTAGAGGCACTTTAATTTTTTTTGTTCCAGGGACCCATGAGCCAACCGGAAGGGGAGGAGACTTAGACTTCCTATAGAAAGAACTGCTTGTCTAATGAATATTTCTTATATATATACACACACACATATATATATATATATATATATATACACATATATATATATATATATATATATATATATATATATACACGGATCACCAGCAAGTTTAAAACAGATCAAGAACAATTTGTACGCTGATCTACATATAAGTGTGTCTGAATTTGATTTGCTAATAAGAATTAAAATTATGAATAATTGCTAAAAGATACTGATGTCAGTCAGCAGTGTCTCTAAATGTAAATCTATTGAACATTTAGAGAGGAGGGTTGGTTTGTAATTAAGCAGGGGGAGTTCTAATTTGAAACTTTTGATCTATTCAAACTCCAGTTAAATTAATTTCTGTGAATGTAAAGAAAAAGCAGAGCTGGTAATATTTTACTCATGTTTCAACTGCGTAAAATCAACATAATTAAGAAAAATCAATCCAGTTTTTGTTATACGTCTGTCTTCTTTAATTAGAAGTCTGCCTCATATCTCCCCCAGTTTTGTTTAGTTACAAATTTGAGTGTTTAATACGTGATTTTGGTTGAAAGCTTTTCTTGTGATCTAAAAAAAAAACTAATCCAGAAATATAATTCAGTGACCTCTGGTCAATTATACACTTCCAATTCTAAAACGCTTTCCTAATTGCTGTGGGAGTTTAAATGTTCTCACACACAATGAGCGAGCGGGACATTTTCAGGAAGGGATGAAAGGCATAAAAAGGGAAAAAGGGTGAGAGAAAATGCGCTGCTATAAAAAGGAACTTGCTGGGATAGAAAGAGGTGGGTGGTTTACAAAGCAAAAACTCTCAAACGAATCACTTCACACTTCCTCGTCAGAGACCAATAAGTCTGCATTACAAGAGAGACAGGCGAGGGAAGGAGTGGGAAGGAGGCGGGGTCCTTCTTCATTCTTATTATGCCAACCTTGCAAATATTGCTCACACCAAGAAAAAAAACAGTGCCCTCTGCATCCTGAACGAGGAGCGTTCCATTTGAGAGCTGACATCTTTGCCCAGGACTTCATTCCAGGAGCGCGGACAGTTTAATCAATATCCGACCAACCGAGCTTATCTACTCACAGCTAAACACCAGACAGCGGAGATGTAAAGCAGGCTCCTGCAGGTTCACGCTCCCGACCTGACCAGCATCTGTCACGCTGAAGTGTGTCCTTGAGAAAGATGCTGAATCACTGCCAAATTTTATTGATGTTCTAATGACCTCTCTATGAAGTGATGCATGAAGGGAAAACAATATGGCTCTCAGAGGAACTTACTCATCAGTCTTAATATTTTTATTCGTAAAGGGTTTGTTTCATAAAGAGTTTACATATGTGCAAATCAAATTTAATTTTTCCATGATTGGGGCATTCTAGCCTAGAAATCTAGACCAATCGTAGCAGGTCTGCAGGTCGGTCTAGCCACGCCCAACTGTAGCCTCTTTCCTCCACAGTCCCCATGAACTGTCAGGTAATCCCAGCTCCAGCTCTCACGGAGAGAAGCTCCCGGAGCTCTGCATCGCTCCAGTTTATTATCTCAGCTGATTCTGTTTAAAAATGTATGTCCGTGTTTACTTTCATTTTCAATATAGTTGCCGGCCGGAGCTCGGCAGTAACTCCCCACATGATCATGACACCACCCTCTGTTGCACCAAGGCACAATGTACATTCACAAGTCCGGCGTTGCAGTAATATTATCAAGTGTGGCGGCACGAATGCAAAATTCCCGCAACATCATGCCGCCATTGTGCGTTCATAAGACACCGTTGCGGTAATATTACGCCGATTTGCCGGCATGATGTGTCTTATAAAAAGGGCTTTAGAGACATGAGCAGATAGAGGTGCTTGAGTCATTTATTTTGGAAAAGGATGCATTTGCTTCTTCAACAATGTATGTGGGATTGCCCCATTAACTGGTTTCTGTAGCAATGACTACGTCATCTTTATTTTTCAGATTGGTCCAATTGAATGCAAAGACAGTTTGAAAGACAAACGTAGAGTCTGCCCAATGACTGGGTGGTTTCAATGGCTTGTGGCCATACTACAGTATTTATTTACATCTATAGGATGGCTTGCCATGGTAGTCTTCAACAACAGTGAGCTTCTGAACCAAATTAACCCTAAACCAGAAAATAGACCCACTGCGAAATTCACCTGCAGAATCCTTTCACCTTCTCTCTGATTGATTCTCTACAGCGCTACAGATGGGGCTCAAAGGAGAACCAATGTCTTTAACTTTGTTTGTACTTGGGTTCTCAGGTATATAAAAAAAGAATTTAAGATGAATTACGAGCTATAGGTTTGAGAACAACAAGTAGGTCAGTTTCACGGTCCTATACACCTGTAGACTGTGTAGACATTTATGCACTTTAATCTCTGGGGATTAATTGCGAAGGTCTTGTCACCCAAAACAGAGAAAGAGAAGTAGTAAGGCCAGAACACCGGAGCAGACTGAAGTGGAGATTTTGTTTGGCTGAGATCATTTATCTCTGTTGAGCAGCTTTCTAGTGCAGAAAGGCTGGATGACAGAAATCAATCAGAGGGCAATCGTCCATACACAACCACTAATGTGCCAACCTATCAATACAGCCAGAGCAGAGAGAGGAAGCATGGCAGGAGGAAGGGAGAGGTGAACAGTGGCAGAAAAATCATGATCTGTTACATATTATAAAATAAGTGAGAAAAGTTCACGCATCTGTTGTTATTTCAGACCTCAGAGTCACAGAACTGACTAAAGGAACGGCCCAGAAGTTGCAGGCAGGGAATCTACCAGTTTCCCCAACATAGATAGACCTCGTAAAGCCAACGGCTGAACATGAAACCTCATGTGAGGGTGACGGGATGACAGGAAACGGGAAACTAGTTGCGTAAATTAGGTTGTGTTTGGAGTTTAGGTTGCTCTAGGATCCAAGGGCTGGTTAGCACCATGGAGCCAGACAGGTGGCTTTTATACTGAGAAGTGATAACAACACAGGGACAGGTGAGTTGATCGCTGGTGAAAAACAGGTGTGCATGACAACTGACTGGGGAGCTGAGGGAAGGAGAAGAATAAACCTAAATGGAAACAAACAAAACCACTAATGTAAGAGAAGACACAGGGACAAGACAGACGACTTTAAATCAGCTAATTAGATAACAGCTAATAAACCACCATGACATCAGTGTTTTAAATTTTGTAAATTTTTAATTTAGCTTTAGTCTTTTGACTAAAATTCTTTTTGATTTTACTCAAGAGTTAGTTATCCAGTTTGTTTTAGTTTTATTTTAGGCAACTACTTAAAAAGTAAGTATAATCGACTAAAATTGATATTTTCTAATGCAATAATTATCAACTTCTGTAAAGGAAACAGAAACTACACCTACTTGAAACTTGTGAAAAATTCACATTTTACATTTTAGTTCAATAAACCTCTATATTTATAATTGTTTTAATGAAAATCAATACTGGAAAATACCAAAACACACACAGTTTGAAATTATGTCTCTCGATACTAATAACGTAAACTAATACTTATAATTACTAGAAATATTCATTTGCTACAGAAACATAAGAAATTGCACATTATGACATGTTTTTGATAAATAAACCATAATAAATAAATAATAAATATGTAAAAAAATGTAATCTAATTAATTAGAGGTTTTGTGATTAATTAATCTTGATTAATCACATTTTATTCATTCAAGAAAATTTGCCCCAAAGCAATTTTTTAATTAAAAATAATGCAGCGGAGGGTTAAGGGTTAATTGATTATGGTTTTAGTTGTGTTTGGAGCACACAAAAAAAGGTTTGCATGGTCTTGTCGCCATGGTTCAGAAGCTGTTTTAGAGGTGCAGCTTGATGACATGTATTGATATTTAGGGCATTTTTCTGCTAAGCGTCACCATCCCCCAACTGGGTTAAATGCGTGACTTTTTATTAACGTGTTATTTTTTTCTAATTAATTAATCATAATAATGCGTTAACAGAATAACTTTAAATACTCATGAGCTGACCATATCTACCAAGACAAAGGTGACACGTATAATTTACTGACCAAGCAAGTACTTTTTAGTTCATCACATTTAATTATTTTCTCCCAGCCTTGAATATTTCCTCCTTTTTGACCTAAATTGCTTGTTTTATTTGTTGAGTCGTTATTTTGTTCATTCCTTGTCTTCTGATTTTCTCAGCTTGTATTTGTTGACAAAAATATCAATTAAGTCATTGTTTTAGTTCATCCATGTTTTTTTAATCTTCATTTTTGTCTGCAAAAATATATTCAGATGATCACCTAAGTATGCAGAATGTGTTTGGATCACAGGCTGAAAGTATGACCTAAAAAGAGCTTATGACTTTGTAATTTGTAGATCCACCCATCTATAGAGAATACCTGCTTGCTCCAGTGCATGGTCATGAGGAGCAGGTGCCTTTCAGCCACCCTGGACATGTCGTCAGGACTTCACAGGGCTACAGAGAGATGAAAAACCATTCACAAACACAAACCTAATTTTGTATAACTGATTGACATGCATAATTCTGGTAAGTTAGAAGTGGAAAGATCTATAAAAAACCTACATGTGCTTAAAAAAAGACCCAGCTGTGAGTCTAACCAAGAGCCAACAGTTTAAATCATACAGCCAAGAAAATAAACAAACTTTTCTTTTGCCCAGGACAAATCCAACAAAACAAAGTTATCATCTCAGTCTATCTTGACCTTTCATGATTTCTCACCCCCAAATTCTGATCGTCATGTGGGTTCTCTTCTAGAATACAGCTGAATGCTGTGCCAGTGAGCAATTATGTCATTTACCAGACCTTCCAGCAACACAACATGGCTTTTATTATTATTATTATCATCACACAGTTCCCTCTAAAGAGAGTAATAGGTTTATAAAATGTTCTGTTTCAACATATAACAGAATGTCTTAAGCTGGAATACCAACAGCTATAACGATTACTTATTTTGACAGCATATTAATCATCTATTATTAGTTTTGGCATCACACAGCTGCTTGTTAAGTAAAAAAAAACCAAGCAGACCTTTTAATAATTGCTAATGAGAGGAAATAGAAATAAAACCTCTGCCGACGAGGACAGAAATATTGCTTTGTGTATGTGTTTCAGTTCTTTTTTATTCTGTTTACTTGTGGGTACGGCGTGAATTAGCTTCACGGACCAAAGCTGACACAAGTCGTGGAGGTTCCTGCTGAGATCAATACATCAGTGCCCGGAGCAGCTGTCAGGAGCCGCAGTGTGTTTGTGTTTGTGTGTAATAGCATGTGACAGTCATTAGGCTCCAGTCAGACCTTCGGCCCACCTGCCTGAGAAGGACCCAACGCCAGATCACATGAATCAAAAGCTGCACGTTCAGTATAACACAGCTCACATCGACACAATCACGTGTGCGCTGAGTGATGTTGACCAGAGGCATGTCGGCAAATCCCATGACAAAGAAACACCTGACACCAAAATCCCTCTTTCTGCTCACCGCAATGATACATTCCAAGTGATTATTTACAATTTATTGGAGAATTTGGTGAAACACACACTGACCCACTGAAGGCTTCACATATTCCACGGGTGCATGTACACGTATGTATTTTTGTCTATGATTAAACAGACACCCACACAAGCATGCACTCAGCCTGGAAGGCAAGCGTGACCTTATTCTCACATTAGAGCGAGCAACACGTATACTTGACCTAAAGCAGAGAGAGCCCAACAAAATGGCACTATAAATGTAATCCGCATATTATGACCAAGTCAGGGGAAGGATGTGTTTTAAGACCATTATGTACTAAAAATATAATCTGTTTATTCTGTATGAGTTTGAAAAGCAAAAAAGGTTTGCATCAAATTGAGATTAGAAATAATGTAACTTAGATTGGTCATTGAAGCATGTGCTGGTGAAAGTTCTCGGTCATCCAGGTCATGTTTATTCAAGGGAGTTCGAATGAAGGCAACCGGGTTTTCTTTTGTTTTTTGAAGACGTTTCGCTTCTAATCCGAGGAATTTTGTTGATTCCGATCGGAATATCGAAGTCAAGGGTCCCGACAGAGAAGATATTTGGTTTGAGAGAGGAGTAAAGGAGGCCATCTATGTCAAACGGGAAAAACCTACATTAAACAGAGGAGGAGGCTTCAAGTTTCACCTTTTCAGCACAAACAATGGAGCTTTAATTCCAAAACAGTCTCAGTCCAGGTCACACCCTCCTGTACAACCATTCTAACACAATAAGGCTGATCAACTTCAACGACTCCTCAGGGGTAGGTAGGAGGGGTATTCATGGGTAGTTTCAGCTCGTTAAGTAACAATAGACAGCTACAGTTTATAAGCTCCCATATTCCACTCAGAATTGACAAAGCTCCTCGAATGAAAAGCAAAATGTCTTCAAGAAACTAAAGAAGTCCATTTTCTTTCATTCAAACCCTCTTTGGGTCATTGAAGCATGTTATGTTTGCAATGAGCCTTTAATATTTAACATGTATTAATCACACCCAAACCCCTGGGTCTCAGTCTAAAATACATAATACTTAATATTGACTAACTTCTCATATCAAATGTTTTGGTATTATCGACTTCATTAGCTGCTGATAGAAAACAGACGAGGAAACACTCAGGTTGGAAAAGGCTTTCAGATCTTCGTCACATTCAAAATTAGCATTCATGGACTCAACCATCTTAGCTCGCAACGGGGAAGGCTGTTGATTTAACGTCCAGGAGAAAGCAGAGCACGTCTTGGCTAGTAAAAGCTAACCGTTAGCATTAGCAATGAAAAAAGCAGCAGTGTTACCTATTTGGACAGGAAAAAACCATCAGTTTTATTCTCACCCCTATTAGAATGACATTGTAAATACAAATAACAAAATGCTGCTGCACACACTCACTGTTTTTTTTGTCATTTATCAAGAAGACTTTCACAACTACTATTATTCAGTGTGTTTTGACTCATCAACACTGCATACAAAAAGCTCCTTGTGGGAATGTAATTACAGTATCTCTGTGAAAATTACAGACACCACTCACTTATTTTACAAATCTCTGTTTTTAAAAGCTTAGGTTTCGATATCCTTTTAAGCATTTTACTTTTATTTATTTTGCATCCAAAATTCCTTGAAGCTTAAGGTGTATTATGAAAAGGAAATGAAAAACTCGGATGCCTTTGTGGTATTTCTTAATGCTGGCAGGGCTAATCTACCTGTAAGTTAAAGCAGCATGTTACTGTCAAGGCTCACGGGATGAAGAACTAAACGGAGGTGGATTTAATTACTAAATGCCAAACTTTAATCAGGAATTCATATATCAAACACAAGGCTCCACACACCCTCAAGTATCTGTAAGGCATTTGTTATAGTGCTGTTTGCCACTGTATTAATTCAATATGGATGAGCAGGTTGTCTTCAAGCTGATTCTCATGAGACTGGGGCCATTTTTCAAACCACCAGTTATGAGTCTGCATGTCATCAATCAGAGGAGTCACTATTCCTACAGAGCAATGTAAATTTACCCGTGTTCCTAATCAAAGGCTTGAGGGAGGCACCATCACACTGCTCAACCTAGTTCTTCTGTTGCTGCTGTGTGCTCAGATATTCATTTTTCTTTTATGTTTAGCTATAATTAGTGGTTTGATGTTTAAAACAGCATGATTGTGTGTTGAGTTTGTAGGTGAGACTTTCAGCCCCACATGCCGAGCGTACATCTAGTTTCCAAACATCCAACATGGCAGCATCTCTATGCAGAATTATTGTTTCTCCACTTTTCAATAATGGAACAAGGTGGAGACGCTTGGTGTCACTTACACAGTTTAGTTTTATTGAGGAAAAAATGCAGCAATGAAATGTTTACGCATTTAATGCCTTAGAACTGTCCGACACTCATCATTTGAAAATATAATTATATATATTTCTTAGGATAAACCTGCCCTCTTTTTGTGAAGGTAAAAGTGTTATGCAATTACTTACGAAATGCTCAGTTTTTTTTATTTATGAGATAATAGTATGCAGCATTTAACCATGTGTAGCCTGTACCTGTACCTTTTGGTTGGTAGTGCAGAATGAGGTGTAGTTGTCCATTTGCAAGAACTCAATAAAGCAGGAGGAGGCAATCGTGGTCCTCGAATGCCGATATCTAGCATGTTTTAGTTGTTTCCCTATACCAACACACCTGATTTTAATCAGTAGGCTTGTACATAGCTTGAACACCTGGTGAACAGGTGATTCAACCATTGAATGCGGTGTGTTGGAGCAGGGAAACACCTAAAACATGCTGGTTAGCATCGAGGACCATGATTGCCTACCCCAGCTATAAGGTTGCTAGATTCTATTGCACTTCCAAAAGACAGTTGGTGAATTTGGGCCTGATCCAAAACTCATCCCTCAGCCGTTCATAAAGTTGTAGATTGTGCTTTTTAATGAATTCATATGTTATTATCTTACAATGAGTTTCATAAAATGCAATTAATGACTGGTTTAAACCTGTGTGTAACACCGGTGCCACCAACACTTTTGATAATCCTGCAAATGTGTCATCATGATAACTATGCTTACTTTTTTTAGCATCTCTAAATCTTATTTTGACAACTTTGTAACCTTGAAGCACTCAATGTCTCACACACACCCTGTGATTATCTGTGCCCCTGATAGGGGGCCCCAGACGCAAGGCTGGGAACCACTGCTCTTGCTGTTTTGTGTGCACTTGTGTATGTAGAAGCTGGGATGTGTAAATGCCAGAGGTAATTAAAGCGATCCGGGGCTGGTATGGATGAAAAAGGGGGTTGCGTTCCATTTCTGTCAAGGGCTTTGATGGCTGAGGTTTACTTCAAATACAGCAAGCAGCAGTATGCGAGTAACTGTGTGCGCATGGGATTTGAAGTCAGTGTCAAGCTGTCTACAAAATACATCTTCTATTTATATTCACATGAATGGTGGCTGTTTATGAGCAGCACGGTGGGGAACAAATATTAATCTATTGTGCAGTCGTTCTATAAACAAGCTCAACATGCGGCCACAGAATAAAGAAAATTAAAAGTAGATTGTCTTATTTTGAGGCACATTGTTGTGTTGTTTGAAATGAAACGCTCAGAGATGATTGAAAACGGTTTCATAACAATACACGGCATTTCATGAATGGAAGGTGTAGAGAAACCCGAACCTGTCAGTACATGAATGTGTGGAAATGTAGATGGAGTGGTGCAGTTCTTACAATCAGAGGTTAGGGTGGGATGTGAGTGTATTTGCCTCAAGGGTTTTGATCTCTCCTCGCTAAACAGAGAAGAGTCCATCAGCAACAGATACTCCTTCAATTATTCAGATGGTTGGCATGAAAAATAAATGGCTGCTTCCTGCATTTAGAGGTGTGGAGCTGCAGTGGTTCCTGAGTATTTCAGGCTACAATGCGCTCACACAGAGCTGAAAGCATGGGAAAGGGCTTCCTTGTGGTGGTAATTGTGGGTTATGGTTCAGTCTCAGTACTAGCCAAGACCACGATTGTTGAACTGATGTATTGATTCCATCATCAATGGAAAGTGTCGCTATTTCTTGAAAAGTGGATGAAGTTCAAATAGATGCTCAAGTTTGGATGATGTACAAATTATTTTCAGGAATGTTACACCCCTCTGTCCCATTAGCCTGACTGTGTGCAGCCCTTGATTGTGGGTACAAGACAAAAAGCCTGCTTGTTGCAGCTTCAGGCAAATCACATTGGGAGCTCCTGCCTGTTTACTGTTTTGGTGAGGCCTCTAAGAGGCAGTTTTTAATTAAAAAATACTCTTTATGCCTAACTGAGTTAAGGTTGTGGTCCTGTGTGCCAGGTCATAAAATAAATGGGGGCTTGTCTGGGATTTTCACCTGGGACCTCTTCTAGCCAAAGCGAGAATAATACTCCTGGATCAAAACAAAACTTTACAGAGTCAATGAAAAATATTGAGAAGGCGGAGAGATTTTTAGTAAACCAAACATTTTAGAAACAATAAGTTCTAGGCAGCAGTAGCTCAGGAGGTAGAGCCTGTTGTCCAGTAATCAGAAGGTTGCAGGTTCAATCCCGGCTCCCGCCAGAGAATGCTGCTTTTGTTTTCTTGGGCAAGACACTTAACCCGCCTGGCCTGCTGGTGGTGGTCAAAGGGACTGGTGGTGCCAGTGTATGGCAGGTCTTGCCTCTGTCAGCTGTGGCTACATCATAGCTCATCCCTACCGGCATGTGAATGTGTGTGTGAATGGGTGTTGTGAAGCACCTTGGGGAATTGTAGAAACCTAAGAAGACGCTATACAAATACTCACCATTTACCATTTAAATCCCGGACAAGCCCCCAAATATATTTATGGTTATGAATGGCTCAAATGGGGAATAAAACAGGCCATTGCAGATCATTGCAATTTTAAATATAAAACAAGTTTATTAAAAATGATATTAGACAGAGATCTTTAGTTGTAGTGGAAGTGGAGAACATGGCTTAATCAAGCATTAAACATAAACATTACTCCTGTTTCCACTATCGGAACTTCCAGATCATTTTATCAGAACTTCACGGTATGTGTGTGTTTCCATTTCACCATCCTGGCCCAAAAGGACCATTTTATGGGTCATTTTAGAAGCCAAACAAGTATCTGTCTTGGGGTATATACTCAGAAATGGCCCGGGAGAGTGGCTGGGTGGGACTTATGGTTTATTCATGCTGAATAATTGTAATTCAGTGGGAAATGATATCGGCAGACGTTGCCAAACAAGTGGCATTTGTAAAATTGGAAGAGTTGCTGGCTTTGGTTTGATATTAAAGTCTCAGAGAGCTGTTTTGAAAAACATCTATACAGTATTGGTTGCTGGAGATTATGGCAGAAGATCTGAAAGAAACTCCTTAAAACTTGGCTACTTCACATGTTTAAACCACAGAAAATGTTTTGGAGAGGTGCAAACTCAATCACAACATTTCTACATTTATTCATACATGAAATCTTATCAACATTAAATGTTAGGAGTATGTTGGTATAGAAGTATAAGCAAAGAGGTAAACATTATTTAAATAGTTGAGGATACCATGTACAGTAATGACTTTCATGCATCACTGCCTTCAGTGTTTAACTCTAGATGAGTGTAGAGCATAATTTTGAACTTCCATTGTCTGTTTTCAAAAGGTTTCAGTTTTTCCACTTCTTACACGTGACAGATGGATGTATGAGGGTAGTACTCAGTACAATACAGGCTCGTCACCCAGCTCATTTTTATGATAGGTTGGAGGGAAGCCAGTTGTTCCTGATGTCATGTTACTTTGTTCTAGGTGATAGCTATTTGGCAATGGTTGACTTTTTGCCTTTGTCTTTTTTACTGCTTCCTACTTTGCCTTTCTTCTCCTGTCTGGGTAATTTGTGACTCTCTTTGTACCGTTGTCAAGTTTTTATGATTGGTCTAAAAAGAAATTAAAAGTTGAAAGGAAAGGAAGCTCTGCATGGATTCTAATATTAGCTTCTTCTCTGCTTGTCTCTTTCCCCAGGTGGTCCATCACGCTGGTCCTCTCCTCCATGCGACTGCTGCTGCAAGCACAAGGGTGATGGAGAAGGCGAGAGCGGCACCTCCTTCAACGAGCTCTCCACCTCAAGTTCGGAGAGCCAGTCGGAAGCCAGCTCCCCCCAGGGAACAGTCATCTGTGGTCCGGTTAATCGTCAGTCACACCCTCACGCTAAGGTTCAAACCCTGGACAGGCCGTTGAAGAAAGGCCCTGTCACCATGCTTCAGCAGTCTGATCAGCGACGGAAGAGTGACTTACTGCGCACTCTCACAGCCAGCTCCCGAGACACCAGCAGCAGCAGCAAGAAAAGACCTGCCAAGGAGAAGCTAACTGTCGAGGAGGAGCTGGAAAAGTGCATTCAAGACTTCCACAAGATCAAGATCCCAGAGAGGTTTCCGGAGAGGAAGTACATGTGGCAGGCCGACCTACTGAGGAAGTACCGCCTTTGAGCCTAGGATGCATGAGGAGAGCAGACACGAGGCCAAGGATTAGTTTACATGGTTTTTGATCATGACTTTTGCAACTAAATCACATTTTTTGAGAGAAACTTTATGTGAGGATGTTGAAAGTCATCACAGAAACTGGACTGTTCTCCTATTGGCAATGGTAGTTTGTACATTATGTGTGTATGTGTAGTGTAGGCCTACTGTATACCGTAGGTATGTGCTGTTTCTTGCTGAATGCGTCAGTGCTTTGAATAATTTATCACACTGGACCAATACAAGTGGGCTAACCGCTCAACCAACCGAAGGCCCATGAGTGGATGCAAGTGGTGTTACTGATGGCTAATGGATTGCTGTAATCTGCCATCATGTCAATGAAAAAAAAAACAATCAGAGGAGCTACATTTCTAGCCTAACAAAGATAAACACTGATTTAGTGTGTGAATGTGTGTTAATGTGCGTGCGTGTGTTTGCACCCAGGTGGCCTGGAGGTCACAGATAAATCTGCATCGGGATTCATTAATAATTCATGCAGTTCCAACAGCGCTCTCACCATAAATACACCAAGAGATCTCAGCTGCCACGGTGGCACAAGCAGCTGGGTTGATTACTTTGAGGAAACATTTGGAGACTTTTAAGGCAGGAGGAGGCACAGGATCATCAGCATCTCAATTAATTCCCTCCTCTGGAAATGTTAGGCTGCAAATGTGTCCCAGTAGTGTCAAACGGCAGCAGCCTGCTTTGATTTGTGCCATGCCACCTAGACGCTGAGCAACTAGATGTTGAAGTGAAAGAAAGAGATCAACGAGCTATAAAAGGAATATAGAAAATGACTAAAGTAAAATAATGATTAGGCAAAGAAATACATATTTTTTTCCCGTAAATACAAATGATCCTTGACTTTTTGCTACATTCACATAAACAGAATGCTCACATTGACATGATGACACTCATCAATCATACGATGATTAAAGCCATATGCAAAATAACATCTACAATACAGACAGAATGAGGCGTCTGCTCTGTATTTCCCAAACCTGCAATAGGAGGCTTTCAAAACTGGCTGTTGACAAAGTGATCAATGGTTATTGATGATGGCACTGGCGCTGATACATGTAGTTCTTGTTTACAGTTACTAACGAAGCGTATGGGTTCCGACAAAGACAAGCAGCTCATGTATTCAGTGCAAATTAGCCATCATTCATGCATTGATTCATATTGTCCCGATCTTTTAGAGTTAGAGAAATGTACTGGAACACGGCTACAGAAACAAAAATGGTAGACTGCTCTTCAAAAAGATTACAGATCACAAACGCAAATTCATCTCCTCGACGTGTTTGCTGCAAAATAAATTACTGCCAGAGTACACAGCAATTTATTTCAAGGTTCTAATTAAGCAATTTCAACTGCAAAAGAACAAAAAACATCTAATTATGGTGAAATTACAAGACATTCCTTGTTCTGATTTATGGAAAACATTCAAAACACTTGCAAAATTACTTTATGGTTAAACACTGAAGACTGTCTGTTGACAAAATTCTAAAAATACAAGTTGATACAGGAAATACAAGTTGATACAGACTTTAGTGTAACTACGTTTTGGTGTTTTCAATTTCAAAATAAAAGCCAGAAATTAAGAGGAGCGGAGAGGAAGTTAAATCTATCTGCTTAAACAAAAATTACCTGCACATTTTTCCTTTTTTGGTTGCCTTTTATTTGAGCACTTTGGATAATTCTGACCTGAATAAATAAATATCCCCGCTTATAATGACAGTCACTCGATCTCAGTACACCCTTAAAATCAAAAGACACCTATTAATACCAAATATGTCATTTTACAGAATGAAACTGCAGTTCGTCTAGTTTCTGTTACAGAAAGCAAATGGACTTCTGTTTTTCTTTACTTTCATAACCGTATATGTACATTACTTTGATATGAAATGAGGGATCACTCAAGACTTTTACATTTTTCCTTCCAAAGACTCGGATTTTTAAATGGTCTTGATTATGTCATCCGTCTTTAGTCAAAGCTGGGATCCGTAGCGTGATGTCATCAAGAAGAGGATTTTGAAATTTTAATGGCTATAGCTCCCACCGCAGCTCCCCCTCCCCTTCTGGAAAGAGCTGAAAGCCACGCCTCATACCACACATGCGCTCACAAATAGCCTTTTAGCGCTAACGGGGGGCTGCTCTAGCTGCCTGTTTTTGTTATGTTCCTACTCAGACACACCTGATTCTAACTGCTGAATTATCTCCTGAGCCTTTGTCGGGCTCTGCAGGAGCTGCTAAAAATGCGTTTTGGTAAAATCTGCAGTGTTGAAGCAGGGAAACATCTGAAACCACCTCTAACCACCCTAAATAATATTTTAGTTCAAAACAGGTGCAGTAGTTATTTATTATGTTTAGGCCGGACACTTCTTTTGTCCTTCGTTTGTCCATTTTATCCATTTGTTTTGAACACGCATTGTTCAATATGCTGTCTGGGTCGGATTAAAAAGCTGAGGGAAAGATAAATAATAAAAAATGTGGGAAAATAATTTAAGTGCAAAGAAGACATTGAAAGATCTCTAGAAATCCAAATGCAGATAAAAAGTAAGTCTGTATCCTTGGAAGCAATGCCTATAAAAATAGGAGTGGTTTAAAACTTTTGCACAATACAATGTGTTTAAAACTTTATGTGTGATAATAACAGTATAATACAGCTAACTGATAAGTGCTGATTTTAGCAATTAAACCTCTTGCTGTCATTTTGAAGCTAAATTAAAATACAGTAATAATAATAAAAACCCATTATGCATAAAATACATGATTTATTTTATAATATGTTTATATAAATACTAATTAAAATGTTTTATCATAGTTATTTTTATATCTAAAGTCCTATAATTTCATGCATAGTAATAAAAGCCCCTTTAATGTCAATAAAATCTGTGTCCTGTGGGAAAAATCCACAGACAGCTGGATTCATTGGGACCCATTTATCTGCAATGGTTCATTATTGGAAAACCATAAAGTGTAGGAGACACAAGGCAACCATTCTCCTTCTGTCAGATATCGGGAATAGGACTTATTTTTCTACACTGTTGTAAAATTACATTTTAATTTATTGCATTGGATTATACTGAAAACAGTGAATCCATATCTCATATTTTATGTAAATAAACCCCATAAATCGTACTCAAAATAATGTATTATACTTTATGTATATAACTTCCAAATCCACAAGGCTTGTTGTGACTCTGATGAAGTAGTCTGGTACGTTTGTATTACATCCTATTTTGTTTCATCATTTTAGGCAATAAAAGATGGAGAATATATTACATAACCAGTGACGTGTGGAGGTATTTTTAAGGAAGTCATAAGTGGATAGTCAGCACATTGGTCTCTCAGGGCTGCAGAGGCAAAGATATTTAGGTCAAAAATTGAAAAGCAAAGGAATTATTTAAAAGAGATGCTTGGCTAAAACAATACCTCACTGAAGCTACCTGGTCAGAACAATAAAGCTGCCATAATAACTAGGAATTCTGAGTAGGAGGAATGTTTTTTTTATTGACCAAATCAAATAAAAAAGTGAATTATGATTTCTTCCCTGATAGATGAATTTCAAAGTCCTTGGTATAGTCAACGTTAGCTTTCCATTTGACTTCTCAGGCCAATTAAATCAGAATTTTACAAAAAACTCAGTTTATGGTTATTTTACATTGTATAAAACAGCCATAATTTGAAAATGTAACACAAAACTCACAGTTATTTATTTTTACTGTAGTAATGAATCCTAAAATTAAAGCTTTATCATTTGCAAAAAAAAGAGAAAATATTCACGTATCTATTCAGATTTATGTTCTGTCTGTTTATAATCATGTGATTACATTTGACAGCTCTGATACAGATTTGTTTTAATTATTTGGCAATTTGATGTATAAAACAACTATTGGCACTTTTAAACTGGTAACAAACTTTTCCCCTTAAACGATTCAATTCAGATTCTTAATAATAATAATAATAATAATAATAATAATAATAATAATGAAAGGTGGAGCTTCTGAAGGACTGTTCTGGGGCTGTTTACAATTTCAGAGAACGTGGCGACCATGACCTAGATCAGTGGTTCCCAACATGGGGTCTGCCGCCCCCTACTAGCCTAGTGAACTAGACCAAATTCTTGCTTTGCAGAGTTTGGTCTAGGCACGCTTCATTGGAAACCTCACAGCCTGATCCGCTGCTGTGGCTGTCCAATCACAGCTCGCTATAGTTTTGGTTGGGCCAATCACAGCGCTCTATATTTTGGGCCAATCACAGAGCAGGAGTAGCCGATGACGTCAGCGCTGTGTAAATAAATGTTTGTAATTAGTTATTTTATTATGTGTGCGGGTAGCGGTCGGGCTGGGGAGCCAGGCTTGACTTGAACACAAAAAAGAGAGTCCTCAAGGAGAAAAGGTTGGGAACCACTGACCTAGATAGAATCAAATAAGACCTTCAGTAAACTCAAAACCTTCCTTTTAATGGTTGATCTCTTTTTTAAAGCACAGTCCTTCATAACTCCTATATTTTCTCACAACTCAAAGCCTTCAATCATTTTACAGCCATAGTAGCAAAACATGAAAACACATTTTTATGACAAATACAAACACCCGCCGCTGTGATGGACTGGCAAACTGTCCAAAGTGTCCACAAAGCCTCCCCCGCCTCTCAACTGCCAAAGTTAATCAAGATGAGTCAATTCTTACCCCTTAAACATATTAAAGTTGGGACTCGATTAATCTAATTAATTAGAGGATTTGTAATTAATTAATCTTGATTAATCGCATTTTAATCGTTCAAGAAAATCTGACCCAAAGCAATTTTTTAAATCAAAAATAATGGGGCAGGGAGTCAAACAATGAATATGGACATTATTATTGTACAAAAGCTCTTTTAATCTCTATAAAATGCTTTAAAATTATATTTCAATTCAAAATAGGATTATATATATATATATTTAAATTATATTCTGACAATACAGGGTTACAACCTTTATGTTTTACTTTACTTCAGCAGAATGATGTTCTTATGTCCCAATCTGGAAGAAGTAAAGGTTCTGAATGTACAGCAAACACTCCCGGGTCAATCAACCCAACTGGCTTCAATCCAAATTGAGACTGAGGAGCAGATTTAGCAGTAAAATCATATGAAACAAAATTTAATCAACCAAAAATGAATCCAAAATACACATTTCTGACATCATTCGTCTCAATAACCCCACGTTTAAATATTACAGACTCAGAATAAAGATGGTGCAATTCCAGCTAGTCGGAACTGTGGCTGAGGTACTTAAAACCTGATCATTAGGGATGCAGTTTCAGTTGGTTGGTTTGGTCCAAAGCACAGATGAAATATTACAGGACTGCCTGCAGTTTACTTTTGTTTATTAGTCATTTAATACAATATTTTTTGTGGCTCCTTTAAGTATTAGCTGAGTAAAATAAGCACAATTCATTATCACTGTTAAAGGTTTCTGATTGTCCAGAGACAACTAGTGCACCGCATACTTAAATTTATTTCCTAGTGAGTATGTAAGCTGTTGCTCATGTGTTTGCTTGATTATGCTTGTTTAAAAAAATAATTTTGTTTTTACCAGGATTTAACAGCAAGGTTGTCCAGCCAAATGTGCAGCCGATTGGAAACTGAACGATGAAAACCAAGACACCTGGTGGCCTTCTAGAGTAGTCTACAGCTGTTTTTGCACAATGTCTGTAAAATAACAGAGATACACAAACAACAAAGTATTTAAAAATAAAGAAATTAATATATTAATCATCACCTTTCATGCACAACCCAAAAATAACATGTCTGTCTTAAAGCTGTTTATAAGTTCAGTATCAGAGTGCATGAGATGATTTTAAATTATTTTTGCCTGAAATGAAAAGGGATGGTGTAAATTAGTAAATAACATGCACAATTTTGTTTTGAGACACATGTGATGTAAGACGTAAAAGAAAGAAAAGAGTCTGCTACTTTTTCTTGTTTTATTGTGCTCCGATTTCCAGTTTCTGACTGAATTTCTGTCCTAAAGTTATAAAGGAGGCCTGTAAGTGAATCCCAAGTACTTGACTGGAGCCCTCGTTATTTTTCTCCTGCCTTTTGTCGACTGCCAACCACAAAACGGAAAGCAAGGCAGACCTAGAATCTACTGTTTCAAACTAAAAGGGCATCTGTTTTGATGTATGTTCATGTGACACACACAAAAAGTACAAAAAAAGCAACAAAACATTGTGAGCATGTTGGTATACAAAATTTATGACAGATATTACTCAGTCCTTTCTTGTGAAAAAGATTGTTAAAATGAATATTTGACAGAAAAAATAAAATAAAAAAAAAGTTAAGCACAAATATGTTGATAGTTACTGTTCTACGGAAGCATATTACTGTCAGTGTGGGGAAAAAATATATAAGAGCAGTATGTCTTAAAAAGAGTTTCTTGGTATAAATCTTGTTTTAACGAGAAAACCTTTTTATAATAACATGTACAAATTATTTTAACTCATTCCCTGCCATTGACGACTAAAGTCGTCTTTTCAAATCCAACCGCTGGCTGCCAAAGACGACTTTAGTCGTCATTTCGCTTTTTTTACAGGGTGGGCGTCGGCGCGAGCCCCCGTACCGTGAGAACAAACATCACGTGTCTAAAGCGGATCTTCATTTGTGTATGTCACACATCACGTGATCAGGAAGCGGAAAATCAATGGATTACGAGTTTGTTAGTTGCTAGAAGTACGGACATTCTTCCTGATGTAAGAAGTGAGTCTACTCTTTCTTTTGGTAGTTTTGGCGTTTATATGATCATAGAGCACAATGTTCTGTGACTCTTCAAGAAACAGAAAAAACGCTCAAAAACGCTGGCAGTCAGGGGCTTTCTGATCAGAAAACGGCTGGCAGTGAATGAGTTAATGAGAAAGTTTCTCAAAATGTGTGTAATACCTTGTAATAATGAGATAGCTCATCTCACCTAGAATGGAGGTAGAAGATGGAGTCAGAGAGCGCGTCTTTACGCCTTTATAAGAAACAGTAATTTGTCAGAGGAACATATTCTTCCACACTTCGGTCAAGTCCTCCTCCACTTTGAAAACAACGGAGAAAACAGACCTCACGCAGATTTCTTGTCCAAGCAAATTTGTGGTACTTCCATAGTCTAGTTGATGTGCAGCTTTGAAAATAAAAGTTGACTTCCTGTTTGTTCTCCGTTGTTGTGGCACTGCTGCTGCTTTTTCGTAAAACATCAAGAACAGGAATAACTTCCTTTTTCATTCAGAGTAGAACACAACAAATAACCGCCATTTTACCTTGACAACCTTTTTTGTTATTACGAGATATTTAACACATTCTTGTTAAAACAACTTTTATATGTCGATAAAGTGTCTCATTAAAACAAGATTTACATCTCTTTATAATAAGAAACTTTATCATTATTACAAGATACTGTGCTTGTATTTTTTCCTCACACTGACAGCAATAGACTTCCGTACTGTTCCTCCACAAGTGTATAAAATTAAAACTCTACAGTGTGACCAAGTTCTTGCAACACAAAGCAACTCTCAGAAAACACGTGTTACATCACAGATCGTTAAAATATTAAATAATATTTGGGAAAATGTAGCATCACAAAAGTTGGTTATTGAGGTTATATTTTCTTTAACCATATGAAAATTCATCAAATTTGAATTTTTTTTCCAGGAACCTGCACTGAGAGTTGCTTTGTATTCCAGGTGTGATTTTTTTTTTTGTTTCTGTCTGCCTTTAGAGAAAATGCAATTCATCTGAGAGTCTTTAGATACAGCTTATAGTCAATTTGAAAATGTATGAGTACAACCAATAAACAAGACAAAGAAAACACCAACCTGTGAGTTAATTTGCATTCCTACTAGATAAATAATGTATCTACATACAATAGTCATAACGATGGAAAAAAGTGGCCAATCAAAAGCCCCATTCATGTATTTTTTGTGATATTTCCATAAAATGATTCCCTCCTGAAAATGCCTTTGTTTTTTTGATTAGAGATGTTCAAGATTATTGGCCTACCAATATTATCGAATGATATTGGCATTAAAGGCATTCTATGCAACATTTTCATATTTAAATCATTTTCTTGAGCCAGTATGTGCTAAAACGAGCCTTTACAGGATTAATGAAATATCACTCAGACCCCCACCGCCCTCTGTGGCCAGAATACCGCACTTGCAACTTCAGAGTGCCAATCTGGTACTTGTTGGGCTTAGTAAAATGGAGCTGACATGCCTGGTGCTGCATGTATGATGAACCGCTCCTGTAGACACTAATGAAGGCTGAGGAGACATTTCAGCAGTTAGATTAAGGTGTTAAAAAGACAAACGCACAGCTTTCACTAACGGACACTAGGGGGTGCTAAAAACAAGCCACAACTGCATAGTATCCCTTTAAAATGTAATATCAAAAATTGCCTGTATTGGTTTTTACTCTTAATAAAACAACTGTTACATACCATGCACATATTATACATCAAGCTCAGTTGCTTGTCTCACTCAAAATGTCAAAATATGACACATCCAAGATAAAGTTGAGATGTTTTTGTTTGTTTGGCACAACTGGCCTAGTAGTTGTTGTGTTTTGCACAGGTTATATCTGTAACAGAAATCATGAGTTGGACTAGATCAGTATATTGAATATTAGCAAAATATGCCGATATCAAGTTTTTTTAAACGTGATCCAATCAAATCATGCCAAATCGTATCATGACATATGATTATATGCATGAAGCTATTTACCTGGATCCAACAGTGTAGAGCTTTACACCTTTGCACAAGCTTAGCTTTGTGACTATTTAGTCTCACTGGATCCAAACTTTTTATGAATTATATTTCTGGACATTTTGTAGCAATGCTACATGCTAATGTTCCTTATTCTTCTTTTATCTTTCCCATCCATCTCTCCATCTCTCTGTTTAAAGGAGCATTATGTAAGAATGAAGTAAGAGTGACATCCTGTGGTCAAATTTGGTTACTGCAGCCCAATTTTTAAAACAGCAAGTGAATTTCTCGCTCCCATTCCACGAGTTCCATGGCTACAGCTCAGCGCCAGAAGATTCAAGATGACGACCGAAGACGAGTCATACACAGTAAGTTGATAAATACTTTTAAGTGTAATATCAAGTTGTTAAAGTAGCTTGAGATTTCTTTAGAGCTGACTATTTTTTTTATCCACCGTCAGTATTGTTAACTAAACCTTAGCCACTAGTCTTTAGCTGATATTAGATTCTTCACCAAAACAAACCAGATTTTGCCCTCATTACTGTAGTTTAGGGATGCACAATATATCGGCAGCAACACTGATATTGCAGATGTGAATCATTTTATAAAGTATCGATCTGATAAGTATTAATGGGCCAATACTAATAACGATGTGTTTCAGGATTTGACAATGATAGCTGTGCAGTGCAGGATTGTGGGGGTGTTAAATGGAAGCAGAGACACAATGTAGGTGGTGGTGTTGCTTTTACAAAGTGTCTAAAGTGTAGTAAAATGTGTTTAATATAATATGTAAATTATCGTCCATAACAGCTGTATTGCTATCGGCCCTCATTTTCATATCGGTGCATCCCTAATGCAGATCTCAGCTCTTTTTAATCCTGACACACGTCATTTATTGACAAGTATGACGCTATTTTTAGCTTTCGTCTCACCGATGTGTTTTGATAACAGATTTTAACAACCTTGTGCACAACTCTTCATCCAAACAGAAGCCTCTGTTCTCATTTATTTCATAATGTCACAATGCCTTCATCTTGATAAAGAGACCTTTTTATTTTTGGGCAATCTCACCATTCATGCAGATGATGCCTATTACTGTCTGAAGATTTTGTTCTCCTCTGTGGTGGTCGCTGGGACTTCAGAGACTCATCAGTTACAGGAAATGACAGTGGAGCAGAAATTAGGTTGACCTTTTTTAAGCAGCCAATGACGCAAATTTACAATGTGAAAAAAAAATCCACAAATTATAAAATACTTCTCTTCTACCTTGTCCAAGTCCTCAGACAAAACTTCAAGGCCATTAAATCATCTATTTAGTATCGGCATATGGAGAGCAATCTGCTGCCAGGCTAGCTCATCCCTGGACAATACTGTTAATTACACAGATTTCAAAGTCTCAATCGGGAAGAGAAAGACTGGTTGTGAGGGAAGAATGCGTGTTTCATGTCTCTCTTTGTGGCTGCCAGCTCTCCATGGAAGAGAAGGGAAGGGAGAGTATGCATGACAGGCTTAAAATAGCATCAGTGGGATCAGCTATCTTCTCAGGATCAGGGAATGAGGGACTACATGTGGCTCTAAAAGCTGGCTAGAGCCTGCGATGAAGGCCGATAAAGTAATAAAGAAAATATTGTGCAGACGCAGGGATAAAAGTGCGAGGAAAAAGGTGATAAAGTGCGCTAAAAGAGAAAAGTGTATTGAATTAAGAAGAAAGGTGAGAAAGCGGGGGAATGAGGTCGATGCAAAATGTGGAAATAGGAGGTAAGAGGATGGGAAGAAAGAAGGGATGAAAAAAGGGAGAAACGTTATATGAGAAAGGAGAATCGGAGGAAGAAGGAAGGAAAGCATCGAGCAGAGGAAGCAAGGAGTAAAATAAGAAGGTAAGCACACGGAGCCTGTGCTAGCTGTCAGCATCCATCTCCAAGATAAGAGCTCCAGCTACATGATCTTTTTTCCTGCATTACAGATGAAAGCATGTGCTCCTGCACAGCAATCAGATCAGCCGCGAGTATTGCAATTGTTACCAGTAGTCGGGCTGATTTTTGCAGCAACACTGCTGAAACATGCACACACTGCCAGGCATTGTGGAGCAAACAATGGTACAAGCCTCCGAGCACAAACGGCTGATCCAGCTGCAGTCGTGTCCTGAAGCCGTATTCACACTGATGAGATTAGTAAAGCATATTCAAGCCCTCATCTTCATCCTGGTGAACAAAACCAAACTAAAGGAGGTCTAGAGTGATATGTGAGTGAAGGGGTCAGCAAAAGGCTGGAAACAATAATAAGTGTACCCTTTTTTCCAACAGGCTCGTATGAGATTTTGCTGCGTTTGTTTTATTTTATAACTGAAAATGGTCCCTCCTGGTGGGGGATTTTTTGTGCTAATTTCGATATTGCCACGTTCCTCTATAAATTTCATTCTGCAAATGTTAACCAACTAATTGGCAATAACAAAAAAGTATTTATTTTAATTAGAAAACCCCAAATCAAACAGGAGTGATTTAGGAGGTCCTGGGTTGTGGAATTTAGTCATTTTTAGATCATTTAGATTAAAGAGGACCTAGAATGTAAACCACCATTTTCCTTGTCGTAGTTGAATAAAGACAGCTTGGGTGGTCAGAAGTAGCATGCCAAAAAGTCATATGTATGACCTACTTTTTATGTAAATTAGAAAGTTGAAAAAGTTGAGAGAAAACCTTCCTTAAAGCAGCATTCCGCAACTTTGCATTATGTCTGCCAAAACGTGCATCTTGAATGAGCGTTTTGGCGGACATAATGCTCGCTTTTAGAACATGTGAGTTTTTGCCCCCTTTGGCGTCAAAACGCGCGTTCAAGACGCGCATTTTGGCGGCCATAAGGCGCGTTTAGAACGCGTGCTTTTTTATCCCTTTGGCTTGCCATATTCTGCCATAAAACGACACCCAGTCAGTACTTCCGGCGCTACCCGAAGCACAAAAACTGTATATTGCAGTAAACAGAGGTGGGACCTCCAACACTATCACAGGTATGAAAATTTACATAATAGATAATACTATGATGCAAAAACTGTAAAAAAAAAAAAAAAAAAGCATAATTTTAAGGTGTAAAAGTTGCAGAATGTTGCTTTAACACGTAAAACCTGCATG
The DNA here is from genome assembly GCA_006937985.1 of Aphyosemion australe. NCBI lineage: Eukaryota > Metazoa > Chordata > Actinopteri > Cyprinodontiformes > Nothobranchiidae > Aphyosemion > Aphyosemion australe. The sequence continues at coordinate 3,671,738 of SSNS01000014.1, read as the reverse complement.
TCTCCAGTGTCTGAGGCCTTCTGGGGAAACCAACCAATCAGCAAGCAGCTCATTATCATATTCATAACCTGGCCGAGTGGGAGGAGCTAAACAGCTCTTTTCACAGCAAGGCTGGTTTAGGGGGTTTAGAATGGCCTGTATCAGGGCTCCTGGGACAGATGAAAGCCAAAAGAACATTTCTTATGCTTTTCAGAGGCTCAAAGCTGTTTTAGATTGTTGATTAACTGCATTCTTGGTCACCTTTAACACTTTTGACATTTATTAGTTTTAGGACTTTGGTAAACGTAGATCCTTCGGTGGAAACCAAAGCAGGTTTACAGATATTTCATGAAGCAGTGATTTTACTTTGTTGGGCCGTTAACTGAACCCACACTGCAGTGGGAACATTTATTATAAGCTTATTTGTTTGCAGGACAAGTCCACAGGGAACAATTAATTTGCTTTTATTTCATCTGTAGAATTCAGGTTAATTAAGAATCTTTGATGCTTCGCTTTTTGGTCTGAAGACCGGAGGCACTGTTACTGATTTGAGACACATGATAAACAAAGTTAGTTTGGATGTAGTGTGGAAAGCAAAATCTGGCCTTTAAAGTTTTTACTTTTCTTTATCACAAGATTTATTTGCTGGTTTCTGCTCAAGACTCTTATTAGTTGCCTTCAAAGTTACATTTTGTATGAAAATAATAAGCCATAGAAATAATAAGCCATAGTTATTTAGAATATGTACCGATGACTTCAGTCCCTAAGGAAAAACATATAATATAAAATTTTATAGCAATAAAACAATAACAAGAATTTTGCTCATTTGTAAAGCACTTTTCTACGTCAGGGACTCCACACATTCACACGCTGGTGGTGATGAGCTACACTGTAGCCACAGCTGCCATGGGGCACTGACAGAAGTGATGCTGCTGTACACGGGCACCACTGGTCCCATCAACCACCACCATTAGGCAAGGAGGATTAAGTGTCTTGCTCAAGGACACAATGACTGACACAGTCAGAGCCTGGGTTCAAATAAGCAACCCAACGATTACAGGGTGAACTCATCCCTGAGCCCCCGTCACCCATAACAACAAACCCAGACTAAGGATACCCGATGAAGAAAGCACCGGACCCTTCATGATCCTCCTAAAGGTATTGGGTTCACAGGTGTAAGATTTCATGGAACTGGTTCGGGTTGGCCCTGGCCAGACCCCATGGGTGACAGCCCAGCCACCATGCACTTGCACATGGGCCCCATGAGGCCTAGCTCCTAAGTGGGTCCAGGGTACTCAGTAATCTTACTTTTTTTTTTCTTGATGAAAGAACCCCTCCTTGTCTCACCCTTCAACTTGGACCAGCAAAGTGCCATAGACAGCATAGCTCTCAGGTTCACTAGGGCAGGGGTTCCAAAAATATTTTCCTTGAGGACCCCCTTGCCCGTGTCCAAGACAAGCTAGGACCCCAAAACCCAACTCCTACACACATAAACACATTAAATGTGAAATCTTGTTAACCTCACAACCTCAGGAAAGACAAAATTGTGGGGACCCCCAACTTGGGAACCCCTGCACTAGGGCACTCACACTCCACTATTTTTGGTGATTATTCCTAATGAACGCCTCCCAGGAGAGGTTCTTTGGGCATGTCCTGCCGTCAGGAGTCCCCAGGGTCAACCCAGGAAATGCTGGAGGGATTACAACTCACGTCTGGTCCGGGAATGCTCTGTGGTCCCACCGCTGGAGCTGGAGGAGGTTGCTGGGGAGCGGTTTGAGCTTCATTGCTAGGGCTGCGTCTCCTGTGACCTGGACCCAGATAAGCAGGTGAAGAAGAAAAATAAAACAACAATTAGAATATCGCTAGTAGTTGAATAAATGACTTTTTTCCATTCCAAATTCTTCCACTTTAAAATGAAAGTATAAAAGAGGTTGTGTACATCTCTATTTCTTAATTGCCTGTTTGTGTTATTAAAGTTTAAACCAAGAAATGAGTTCAAGCGGAAGAGTCATACAAGACCACTTTGAACACTGATTTCTTTATCCAAACTAAAATCTATTTTTATCCCAGCATTGACCCAATAATATTTTTAGATTTGTTGACTCACGATATGTGGCCGCCTGTGCTGCTGACAGCTTGTGTGTCTCTGCAGCTGATACCAGAACAAGGAATCCAATCAGCTCGTGGCAGCTCAATCAGAAAAACACGCCATTAGAGCCGTTTGAAGGTCCTGGATGTGGGCTTGAATTATTGCTCCTCTTTCTTTCAGTCCTAAAGCAGAGTGCCAAATTTTATAAGAGCCAAAAAGAATCAAATCTGCCACCATTTTTGAAGCAGTTTTACCACTGGGGTGTAATCTGATGGCAGTTCGATATAGTCATATTAATAAAATACCTCTCCAAAAACACTTAACACATTACATATTCCATGCATGCACAAACATACAAAGTAAAACCCATTTTTCTTACACAGTGAAGGGAAACAAGGGCGGGGGCAGGAGTGTGTGAGACATTATTATTGCACCATGTTGAACTAGATGTGTTAATTAAAATGCCCTGTAGGGACAAAAATCAAACATGCTTCATCAATTTGGTGCAGAATCACCATCGCTTACTCAACAAGGACCATGCACTCTTGATTTGATGAACATGTGTGTTGTTGCATGATGAATTTGTGTCGGGATCACATTTTGTTAGCTACGTTACAAAGCTGAGACTCTTTATAATGACCTACCATGCATTGCTACAGTCATTAGTGATATTATAATTGTGTTATGTAAAACACAGCTGGAAAACAAAAGCAGTAATACACACATTAATGTCCTGTTGTTCTAAATAAACCTTGTTAGACCTGCACTGTCTAATATCATGTCCATTAATCCGGTTTGTCTTCTTCAGCATGTTTGACTTTTCATTTAAAACATCAAAACTCAATAAAAGGTGTAGGAACAGCAGGCAGATTTTGAATAGATACCAAAAATTTCCCAACCTGTTCTTGTACGGGTTCATTACAAGTAAACCAAACTGAATCCACTAGTCACAAACGTAGAAAGAGTTTGAAAACTTTAAACTGCTTTCGTGTTGTAATGCAGGGTACAAACTTGAAATAATAATTATATACCCGAGGGAGTCAGTGCCAGCTGTTTCACTTTCTTTTTCTTGCTGAATCTGGACTTGTCCTGTATTGTTGCACTTCATTAGTGCATCGAGCCAGGATACTATAGGCTATAAAACGTTATAGGGAGGAAGGCACGGCATTAGCTCTTGACACGAGGCCCCAGATGTTTAAGACTGCCACTAAAAGCTGGATAAGTGAAGCATCCTGCCACAACTACTGCACTGTAGGTGTCAGTGTCATAAAGAATGAAGCTTTACAGTTCGTCTACACACCATCTAATTAAATTTGAAGAGCTGATTAAATAAAATCAGAAATGTTCACATTTGGTTTAATCATAAAAACTTACCTGAACTAGTAGATGGTGTTAAAAGTGTCAAAAACTCCAAGTGAGTCAATCCCCCCTTCCAACATTAGTGAAAGCAACATTAATTTAAGGTTCAGGCAATGATTACAAAGTGGAAGCCTGAAAGCCAACAGCCGACAAAATGCATTGAGACTCTGATTGGAGAGAACTGGAAACAGCCTGTTCTTTATGTGGATGCCTGATAAACGTTGCCAAAGAGGCCACCAGTGATTTTAATGGTGGAGAACAATGATGCCTGCCAATATGGCAGCTCAGACATTATGGTTTATGAAACAGGAAGGCCGAGTGTGGCTTTGTGGACGGCATGAAAGGGTTTGTGTTGGTTGGCGAGGTGTGTGCAAATGAGAATAAGAGACTCTGAACTCCCCAAGAATCAAAACTAGGGTCAGCAGCTCAGGGAGGACAGGTGGAGGCAGACAAATGAGAGTTTTTCATGCATAGAGCTCATTAGTCAAGTTGGTTCCCTAACCTGTAAAGCAGGGATATATGATCTAATGTGAATGTCAGATGAAATTCCTACAAATTACATTCACAGCACGACTATGTGATTTTTTTTCAACATACAGATTTAAAGGAGAGTCGTTGAAAGCAGAAAAATGAACTGCAGTGATGCTGAAAGTTGAATATTTAGGACATTGCATCAGATCTTTTGGAGGTGAAGTACCTTTAGATTATTCTAAAACATTTAAAAGGTTTGGTATAGTTATACCTGCTCATTCTGTGCTGTTCTATGCAGCTGTAACTTCACCAAAGTAAACATTCTTTTTTTAACGCTGGGACTTGACAGTCAGCCACAAAATATGACATTTCAGCTAGCTTCCAGTTTTTTCTTTTGTGGAGAGAAACAAAAACATGAAGTGAACAAGGGGTGAATTCAGATTGTTTTGATCGTGAGATATAATTTTGAGAATAATGCCCAATCACCATGACGTTTAGCTAAGAGACAATGAGACAATCAGGAATCTAAGCATTTTTGCCTTAAAGGGGACATATTATGCAAAACTCACCTTCGACATCCGATCGTGCTGCCATGTGTGTCTCTACTGCCTCGAAAAACACTTCAAATGTGGAAGAAACTGTCCATTTTAGTCAGTGAAACAAGCTGTTTCAAAGACTCCCCATTTGTGACATCACAAAAGGGGAAATTAGCATAGATT
>SSNS01000014.1:3632686-3667070 GCA_006937985.1 Aphyosemion australe | reverse complement strand
TAGTTATACCTGCTCATTCTGTGCTGTTCTATGCAGCTGTAACTTCACCAAAGTAAACATTCTTTTTTTAACGCTGGGACTTGACAGTCAGCCACAAAATATGACATTTCAGCTAGCTTCCAGTTTTTTCTTTTGTGGAGAGAAACAAAAACATGAAGTGAACAAGGGGTGAATTCAGATTGTTTTGATCGTGAGATATAATTTTGAGAATAATGCCCAATCACCATGACGTTTAGCTAAGAGACAATGAGACAATCAGGAATCTAAGCATTTTTGCCTTGAAGGGGACATATTATGCAAAACTCACCTTCGACATCCGATCGTGCTGCCATGTGTGTCTCTACTGCCTCTGGTTGGAAGGTAATTGGAGCTTTTCAGCTTATAGCAGCCTGATTGGGGGAGGGGTGGGCGTGGCCAACTCCAGCTTGTTTCCTTAAAGTGATAGAGCCCTGAAACGCCTCATTCTGGAAGGTACTGAAAATGTTAAACTCCTGAAATTACTTTATGTTAGAGAGATTTTGTGCAAAGAAATTCATGTTCGGTATCGACCATAGAACTATTAAAACTTAAAAACAGTCATAATTTGTCTCCTTTAAAGCCATACTATGCAACTTTTTCATGTTTTTAAATAATTTCCTTGAGCCAGTATGTGCTAAAATTACCCTTTACATCAGGAGTGCTCAATCCTGGTCCTGGAGAGCTCTTAGCCAGCATGTTTTAGCTGTTTCCTTGCTTCAACAAAGCTGATTTTAATCAGCAGGTGATGAACAGGCTTCTGCAGAGCTTGATGAGCTGCTGAACAGGTGACTCAACCACTGAATCAAGTGTGTTGGAGCAGAGGAACAACAAAAACATGCTGGATGGTAGCCCTTCAGGACCAGGATTGAGCACCCCTGCTTTACAGGGTTAATGAAATGTCACTCAGACCCCCACCACCCTTTGTGGACAGAATATTGCACTTGCAACTTCAGAGTGGCGGTCCGGTCCCTGTTGGACTTAGTAAAGTGGAGCTGACGTGCCTGGCGCTGCAGTCTGCTTCCAGCATGTTTCCTGCATGTGTTAGATCATGAACACAGCTGATTTGTTTGATTTAGTGATGAACCGCTCCTGTAGACACTAATGAAGGCTGAGGAGACATTTCAGCTGTTAGATTAAGGTGTTAAAAAGACGAACGCACAGCGAGGATGAGAGTTTTACTTTTGTTTTCACTAACAGACACTAGGGGGTGCTAAAAGCAAGTCAAAACTGCCAAGTGTGCCTTTATAAAAGTCCAAATGACTTGAAAATAATAGTGTAATGTTTTGAAACTCATAAAGTACTTTTAGAAAAAAAATACAACAAACTGTACACAATGTTCCGATTGTGTAAGGTCCAACAACTGTCCAGGGACACCTAAACCACAATAAAGCAAACCAAAAAACAAGTAGTAAAAGAAAAATAATGAAAATTGTTTGACTTGAGTTGGGAGAACGAGAGTTGATTTTTAAACATTAATTTTGTTGACTTTAAATAGTCAAGTGTTTTCTGTCTTGGAGAAGTACATTTTTTTCCTTTTGTTAATACCAACGAACAATATGTTCTGATTTGGAAGTGGTTAAGAATGGACTGCCACTGAGCCAATCCAAAACCCATCAAACTCACCAATTAAACTCATTCAAGTCAGTGATTGTACTAGTCAGAGAGGAATGGTAGAGTGGAACAAAAAATTATATAAAACAGCTCCAGGCGTGTTCAACATGTGATGCTTTCCTGCAGCCAGTGGGTGACGAATCAGACAAAACAACGGTAAGAAACCGTAGCACTGCTCTCACTTTCATTTATCCAATTAAACTGGCTGCAGTCAGAAATGAGGGTAGATGCGTCGAGACTAAACTCAGCCAATCATATTTAATATATTCAGCGTTTTGTTCTGTACCCTAAAGAGATGGGAACGAATGGGTCAGGCGTTTTGTTAACAAGGCATCATTTTTACAAGGAAAACAGTCAAACAAGGCTCATCCCCGTGATTTCTGAACGCATTACATCGCCTCTTATGACATCCTTGTTACAGCTTGCATTTGAAACATTCACAGAAAAAGTTCCTAACCCTGTAGATCCACTCTTTCCAACTATTGGGAGACAACATGCATTGCACAAAGATAGCCCCATAACACTTCTAACCTTCTAAACAGCCTCCTACCCAATCACCTGAGGATTTTATAGATGTAGTTCAGACAGATCTGCTTCCGACAATGTTGGTCGTAACCACAGACATTTATACGTAGATGTCTCATGAACTGGCGCTGCCTATGGGAGCTGCCGTAGTGGCCGGCCGCCATCTCAGATGGGTCTCAATCTAAAAATCCTATCAGGAAGGCTATAAAAGTCAATAGTAATCCCACGTGATCTGTTTTCAACAGTATGCCGGTTGTTGCAACCGTAGGCTGCACAAAAACGGGCGTAGTTGCCCACTCTGCATTGACTTTGGAGAGTGAGGAGACCTATCCAATATGGCGGCGACGCTGTTACGCTCTCCAGTGCCCAATGGGGCGTCTACGTATTCATCTCTATGGTCATAGTAACAATGTAAAAGGTGTTCACCTGATGTACATGAATTAGACTGGTTCCAGCCAAAAGCTTTAGCCTACAAGAATTCGTAGTCTCAGAATCAAATGGAAACGGCAGCGGAACGGTTTACTCGCGAGTTTCGCTGCATGCCAGTACACACCGGGAGAATCTCAGTCACAAAGCGACTTTTCCGCCGTACTCCTCGCAGGACCCACGAGATCACAAAATCCCTCGAGACTTCAAAGGTCACGGTTTGTTTATGACAGAGAAGGAAATCACATTTGATATCGCTGTTTGATGTCATTTATAATGTTGTTCCTCTCCACTGCCAGGATGAAAGACACACCGTTGCACTTCTTGAACGATGCTGGGACTAAATAAGCCGTGAAGTCACACGCATAGACGTAATCTAAGTAGATATGAAATCACAACGCTGCAATAGACTTTTATTTTGAAATATACCGGACATTTTAGACAGAAACTGCGTGTGATTTCCTGTCTAGTCCTATGTTAACTGCGGAAAATGATGCATCCCAGAAGCAGTTCGTGGAAAAAATTGAACCCAATCCTATCTTTAGCTTCTGGAACGCGCCTGGAAATTGCCGCATCTCAGCTGGTTTGAATCACCCCCATAGACTATAATGGATTCTATTTGAAGCAGCAACGTTCCGCTGCCATTCTGCGACACTGATGCTTCCAGTTTGACATGCGGGGTAAAAAAAAACACTTGCTGATTTTCTATTGCTTAACTTGTCTGAAACGCACCGCCAAGGTCGCAATGAAAAAGCGGCTATCACTACATGCTGTTTATGCATCTGGTGGAAAGTCGCGTAACAAGCTTTGATTACTTCAGGCTAGTTCCGTCTTATTTTACAGAAGTCTTTGTGCACTATGTAGAACATATGCATAACTAACTAAATATATGTTGCAAGTCCTTGAAGCTTGTCCGTTCATCTCTTCATTTTGCAGTCACATAAATTTTTTTGAAGAACAAGTCACATTTTCAGCTTAACGTCCATTCCCATAAGGGTATTTTATTAAATCCATCTATTATCTTTAGTTTCCTTGCATTTTATCTACTGAAAATTTAACACACTAAAAACAAAAAAATATATATTATCAGTGTTTGTGATTCACTCTTTTACCAAAACATTTCAAGTATCAGATCCCAACATTTTCTCTTACTTACCCTGGAAAAGTAGGGCATATTTCTACTTTGTTGTTCAAAAGAGAGAAAAACAAAACTCGTAAAAAGATGAACGGTGCGGCGTATAGCATTTGGCAGTGGGTGACAAATACATTATTGCTTGGCGTACAGCAACAAACAACCCAAGTGCTGCTTTAGAGAGAGAGCTGTCACAGTCCTCGTACCCAGTCGGCATCACACAATAAATATCAATAAAAGAGAGAGAGAGATGTCCTCAGGGAGGCTGCAGCATGCTACATGAATTAGAAATGTCAACCATAAGTTTTGGAAAAGAGAAGAAGGTCTGCAGCGTACTTCTCGCTTCACTCCTGCAACAAATAAATTCTGTTTTCAGGGAGTTCATATTGTTGACTTTAGGTGTCTTTCCTTAGATAATTTATTAAAAACAGATTCTTTAAAAATGTAACAGATCGATAGAGGAGTGGCATCGGTGAGGAAAAGCAAGAGACTGGTGCATTCTTCTCAATATTTTTGTCTTACTTTGTTTTATGCTAACAAAGAAAAAAGTGTCACATCTGGTCACAGATGTTGGTTTTTTTGATGCCCGTCTAAGAACTTCACGTCTAAAGTTAAAAGCATCGGCTCTGCTGGTGAAATGTCAGCTGCTTTTTTTCCGCTGAGAGGAAACATCCATCTTTTTTAGTGTTGAGCTGAAAATTGATGTTTTTTTTTTATCTTGCTGTAGTTTTCTCACCATTTTATTTGAAATTAATTGTCTGGAGCTAATTTTCCTGCAAGCAGATAAGAATTTTATTATTTCGGTAACTGTTTTATGTTCATTTACTTTATTGAAATTACTTTTTTTTTTGTATTCAGCCTCAGACACATTCAGCATAAGTTGGTGTTATTTTAGATTAAAGCTATTAAAATGTAGCAAGCATGTTTCATATGTTGTGCTGGAGACTTTTTCCCTCTTAGCAGCTCATTTATTTATTTTTTGCCTTCCATAGAATCCCTGTGTGAAATTCTCTGATCTTTGCAGCAATTCTGCAATGATCTCCTAGGATTTTTTTCCTACTCTTTTCCTTTTTATTTGAATCCTTCTCTGGTTAACAAGCCATTTATACGGTTTGTGTCGTCTCCCACTGGGAAAATACTGCAAACACCTCCTGACCTGAAGCTCATTTTGGCTCAATTGTCTCCAGTACTAAAAGAAAGCCACAGTCATAGCAAAAGCCTTTTATTAGGTTTCATAAGGAGGTTTGCTGAAGCAGCTTTCTGACCTGCAGCCTGACAGCATTGTATATATGGTATAGACTACTTCCACTTGGGAATAAATAAGTCCTTTTCTTGAAAATAGGCGGCTGGGTTTTTGCTTCTCAAAGATGTTTTTCATTTGACGAGAGGCGTAATGCAGTGGCATAAATGCGCTGTCTGATTGCTCACTTATTTATTTCAAGCCTAAAGCGATGCATTTGCAAAGGTTTTCTTCACATTTCTATTGACTGAAGGTTTTCTTAGAATCAGCATTATGAGTACCGACACAAGAAAGTTTGCAGGTTTTTCTATTCAGACATTTAAACTGTTGAAATACTGTTTAGCCAAAAAGCTGAAAACAGGGAATGTTCACCTGCAGGTTTTCTGTTTATTCCCATTTTAAAAGCAACAATTTATTTCAGCGATTTCTTCTTTGATTCTCTAAAGCGTTGCTGTTTTTATAACATCGCTGTGGTCTTGATCAGTAGTTTTCCCAAATTTTTGAAGGTCTTTTAAGGTTTTTGAGACCAGTTCTTGTTTGTTTCTGATTTTCAAAACGGTTTCTAGGGTTAGGGTTAGGCTTATCAACATAAAAGCCATTTAACTCTAATTAATTAACTTTAAGTTAAGTTAAGGAAGTAACCTTATGTTGTCCTTTCCTACGTGAAAAATAGAAAATATAGGTTGCACCGATCTTCACCGCGGCATCAGGAGTCAGTCAGCTAGTAGCAACAGCACACAAGCTCACTCACTGTCAGGCTAACAACAAAAAAGGGGAAAAGGTGACCCCTAGTGGTGCTACCTAATATGAACCCAGAACTCCAGTGACTGTTACCACAGTCAAATTCTAATCTGAACTATGATCTGATTAAAGCTGTTATAGCAAATCTGCAGAACAGGCTATGTTTTAAATGCAAACACGGTCACGGAACACTCACCCCTCCCCTCGGGTGTCTTTCCTAAGAAGCTTCTGCCGGAACCGGAAATCTGCGATGCTGGAGGAAACTAGATAGCGCTAAACGCTTTTTAAAATTATTATTATCTCCACATTCTATTTATAGCTACGCTATGTTAGAACGTTAAGATGCATGAAAAAAATGTTTTAAGCTCATTAGTTTTCCAAATTTGCCATTGCAGCTTTAAAGACATTTTGCACATGTAAACTTACGTAATGAAATCTCGCAATAACCGTGGATGTTTCTTGGAAGTGTTAAACTTCCAGATAGTTCACTTAATGTGTGAACTAGCACTTCCTGTTTTATTTTGAAGTTTTTCTTCTTTTATTCATTGTTGCCATTTTTTACTATTTGCATTTCAGCTTTTTCCATTCCTTCTTTTATAGAAAGTATACCTGGTTAAAAGTCTTGCATCACTTCCTTATAATTTCCTTCCATCCTTAAATCTTTTAAAGTGGCCTTGATAAAGAGATCTCCAGACTTCCCAAAAGTCTTTCATTTTTGGAATTCTTTCTCTTATTTTTTTGTTTGTACCTGGCCATGACAGCAGATTGAACAGTATGCGTTTAAACAGCTCAGCTCACATCAGGGTCGGAGAATATTTACCATTTTCATTAAGCTATAAATCTCATTTGTAGTGGTCCAACGTCAAATCTTATGCCAATCTTTGGCACTGAGGTGTGTAATTATCTATCTTAGCTGCCCCAGATAAACAAATCAAGGAAGCACCAGCACGAGCCATCTGGCTGTTTTAGCGCTCAAGTTTCTGCTGGCAGCTACACAGTTGTGTCTGTTCAAACACCCGCTGAAAAACTTCCGCTCCTCTTGTTTTACAGATTGTGTATTTGTCACGGTCACTTGGACTCAGTGCCAGTTATTTTGTGTGCTTATTTATTCCAGCTGCCAGTCAAATGGCCCGCCTGGCTTGTTTTACTCCTGGCCTGACAAGCATTTACAAACTGCCATTGTAATTTTTTGATTGAAGGAAAATTCATCCAAATCTGTGAAGAGCACACAGCGGGAAGCGGCGTAAAAACCATCTGAACAGGTTATTTAAATGTGCTGACAAGATGTTACAGCTTTAAAAACCTGCTCTGTTGGTTTTCTCTAAACCTCAGAAGTTTGATTTGGGATAAACCGTTCTGGAGGAATCCTGTCTAGAAACTTTTATTAGACAATGTTGTGCTACAGGCCTGGGATTTAACAGTAAAAACAGTCTACAGGCTCATTATCCTATGCATTTTACCTAACCTTGGAACAAAGCCCGACCTGTTGTTTTGGTGCGTGTAAACAATGCATCACCTCTGCAAAATAAAGGATTACCGTTGCGTGAGACGGGAATAAAAATTACATCTTGGGGACTTGTATGGAAGGGTCAAGCTATCTTTAGTTGAGACTGATGGTTTTTTAGATTTATCAGTGTGAATAAGTCCAGATGCTGTCTAACCTTGGCTGATGCCCCAATGAATTTTCATTCTGGCTCTAATTAGCTTCCTTAATAAAGTTTGATTATTCTGTCTGAAAATAGAAACTGTCTCACTGGCCTAGAGAAGAACATGGATTGTGTTTGATTGTGATGATGCATAAATATAAGGTTACATTTTGTCCTCATGGTTGTGTCCCTTCTAGGGACACACGCTGGACCCGAAAAGGTACATTTATGCTCCCATGTAGGACAAGCTATATAAGTGAGTCTAGTTGGCTCAATGGCAGTGTTGCTTGCTTTTGGATTGGAAGGTTAAGGGTTCATATGTGTCCGCCCCACAATCGGAAGGTTGCAGGCTCAAGCCCTGCTCAGTCTGTCGCTGTCGTTGTGTCCTTGGGCAAGACACTCAACCCACATTGCCTTCTAGTGGTGGTCGGAGGGACCGATGGTGGTAGTGCACGGCAGCCTTGCCTCCATCAGTGTGCTCCAGGGCAGCTTTAGCTACGATGTAGCTCGTCACCACCAGGGTGTGAATGTGTGCGTGAATGGGTTAATGACTGATTGTGTTGTAAAGCGCCTTGGGGGGTTCTAGGACTCTGGAAGGCGCTATATTGAATACAGGCCCTTTACCATTTTCCACATCCCTGTCAGACTTATTTCAGTATAATTAGTGAAAAACTTACAGATGACGTTCGTTGTCCTTGTTTGAATTGGTAATCCAGGATTCAGGGCTGCCACTAGAGAACGGTGCAAACGGCAAAAGTACTAACAAGTATCTCCTGTAAAAGGTAAGAGGCCACCACCAATAGACTCGTTTCCACTATTGTAACTTCTGAGTAATTTTACCAGATCTTCACGACATGTGCTCATCTCTATTTGACCTGGGGCGCCAGACAGGACCACCTTCATGGACCAACCGAGTATTTCAACTGGGACATTGCCTCTGAGATGCCAGGTCGAGTCACAGAGCGGTGGTTAACTCACTCTGACTGGTTGTGACTCAGTAGGAAATGACATCGGAGGACGTCACCAAACAACCGATTTTTGTAAAATTGAACGTTTCTGGTGAATTAGAATGGAAGGAAAAGAAAGTAAGCACTGCAGCATTGACGCTGCTTTAAAATCATCATTTTTTAAACTGTCAACACCAAAAAATGCAACAAGACCCCCCCCCCTTCATGCTGTAATTCACTGCACTTTGTGGTCTCCTACAGAGTGCTGTAAAACACGGCACTACTTCTGGTCCTTGAACTGCGCTTTTTACATCGCGGAGTCACTCTCCCAATCCTCCGAATGAATGAAATTATGGCGTACATTGACAGAATAAAACTTTTTAATGTTTTTAATGTCCGTGGAAGACCTTTTGGCACTGATCAGTGACATCACTCACTGCGATATGCTGACGTCTTAGCAAAGTCCTGAAAGGACTGAGAGGACCGAGCCATCATATTTTCCCTGTCACCTTCCCCCCTCCCAGAAATGTTCCTACGGTGGAAATGCAGCTAATGCAGAGACAAGCCTTTGTACTCATAAGGTACAAACATTTTCTGAGTGTAGTGGCGAATTGAAGTTTGATCATTAAAAATCAATGAAACAAATGGGTATGTTTGATTTCATATACGAGATCATTTCTTCTGAAGCAAAAATAAAAAAGGTTACCAGAATACTGCGTACTTTATTACACTCGAATGCAATCAATACCCAAAGTCAGTCTGACTTTGAATCCATTTACAACATTCCTCTTAGTATTCACAAATGACTTTGCACATCAAAAAATTAATTTGTTCATGAAGCATCTTCTGTACTTTGCATTTAATTGTGATTTCTAATTGTGCATCAAGTTTACTGACAAATTAAAGTTCAACCTTCTATCTTGTAGAAAGATTGGAGCTTCAGGAGCTAATCTGTTAAGTAGTTTTTTTATTTCTACGAAATCATGGCTTCTTTTTAAGTTGTGATAAGTTAAACGGTTTTAATAAATGCTTTTAATTAACTTAAAGGCACGCAGGACCGTTTGTTGGTGGTTAGATTTATAGAACTAAAGCATGGCTCTAAGATATGCAGAAGAATCTGACTTTACATCACTTCCTGCAGTTGCACTCAACCTTTGCACAAAATATAAATCATCCACATTAAAAACTCCAATAAACAAAATTGTGTGTCATTTTGCAAGATACTGAAATGTATTACCAGTCTAGCAACCAATCTTAAAAACTCTTATGAACTGTGCTTTTGCTGACTTTGCTCTGGGAAAAATGTAACACATGCATGTTTTCTTTTTTAATTATTATTCTGTGTGGCCTTTTAACAGATTCAACATCTGAATTGCCCAACTAAAGCACAAACATTTTAATTTGAACACTGCCACCTGCCTAAGCTTTATCGATTTCCATTCCACAGCTGATGATAAATGATGTTTCTACATGATTTTAGCCCTCAGACACGCAATGCATGACAAGCTATTCTGTTGACATGGACAAATCCATACAGACGTTCAATTGAACACCTGTCTCCTTCTCTTTCATTCCTTCAATCCATCATCCCTTCTGTCTTTATGTCACTTGTTCTCCATCTTTATCCCTCTTCTTCCTTTTTTTAAATTAATTTCATTTATCCCCCCCTCCCTTTTCATTTTTTCCTCTGTATCTTTTTTGTATTTTAGTTTTATTCTCCATGTTCCACCTTCAACTTGTCTCTCAGCTATATTCATTAAGTATCTTGCTCCACAGTGACACTAACCAGCTCTTCTTGGGGATATCAAGTCATACCCAAAGCAGAAAGGTTAGAAAGTCCCTCCAGCAAGTTTTGGGCCTGACCAAGTGTGTCTCCTAAATGAGAGGTGTGGGAAAATCTTCCACAGGAAGGTGAGGAGGCTTCCTATAGGCAAATGCCTGAATCAACCATAGCTTACTCTATTTGATGTTGACCCACCCCCTTAACAAAGAAGTTCCTCGGCTCCTCTCTAAGGCTGAACTCGACCATGGAGGAAATCATTTGTAACCACTTGTATTCAGGATTTTGTTCTTTTTCGTCATGACCCAAGTCTCGTGACCATAGGTGAAAGTCTGAACGTAACATAAATGTCTCAACTAAACTCCTACACCACCACAGTCCAACAATGCCCTCATTAGTATGGATGAAGCCCTGATCCATCAGTCCATCTCTCACTCCATCCGGCTGTCACGCATTAACAAGGTGTCAAGATGCTTGACATTTATCTCTGGAAGCAAATTCACTCCCAACCCAGAGGGAGCATTCCATCTTTTTCCAGTTGACATCCATGGCCTCAGACTTGGAGGAAGGGGCTCTGATCTCAGCCACTCCTCACTCTGTTGTGAACCATCCCAGAGCTCGCTGAAGGTGATGGTTTGAAAACAGCAACAGAATCACACGATCTGCAAAATGCAGAAATGAGATCCAGTCCCACCTCTCCATGACAAAGCCATGATATTTGATCTACAACCAAGGTCAAGACAAGAGGCTGTCTTGACAAACTCCAACCTGAATGAAATCAACGTGGTGCTTAGAACATGGACATAGTCCTCGCTTTAGCTCCACAAGCACCAGAGTCCATAAAAGATGTCCCAGCATCACATATTTCTGCAGCACCCCAGACACAATCCATCAGTGTTCATTGTTGTAAGTCATCTTCAGAAAACACATCTGAGAACCAATTTCCCTCTCAGTAACTGAGTCAGACAAAAGCCAAACGGCTCATCCTGGATCTGAGGTTCATAAATAGAATATTTTATGTAATACTAGCACCATCACAGAGTCGTGAATTTGATAGACTCCACCTTTAGTCTGTTGTCTTATTGTGGGAGCTTAGGGTTATAGTGGTATTTACAATACTACTCCTACAATGTTGATCCTTTTACAAGATCCTCTTTTTTTATATAAATCCGTGTAAAAACATAAAACATCCAAACTAACATCTGTACAAAATGCACTTGTGTGTTGGCATATTTGTGGGTTCCTTGGTGCAGTGAAGGGAAAAAAAGGGTGAAAATCTCCTGCCTGTCAGAATATGCAGAACAACATGTGTGGGACAGCTTGTGAGGAACAAAAAAAGCACAGGTTGTCATTTAATCTCTCCAGGATTCAGAAGAAAACACAACTCGGCTCATAGCTGCAACGAAAGTAAACCAGTAATTTTCTGTTATTTACAAAAAGGCTGGAATGCTCTCTGATCTTACGCATGAAAGGGTACAGATAAATACCAAAAAACATAAAATGCCAGAGTGGTAATAAAAATACAGATAGCTTGCGAACAATTATTATCTTAATATTTAGTACGCAATGTTGCATAAACAGTATACTACATAGCACACATTGTTCTAATCACTAATCTTGGCTCATTTAAAGCTGTCTTAGTACGTGTGTGTGTGCATGTGTGTGTGTGTATGTGTACCTTGTTTATACTACTTTTGGGGACATCTTTTCAAGCCTTAACCTGCATTGTGGGGACGTTTTGAAATTGTGAGGACATATGGCTGGTCCCTACAATGAAAAAGCCCTTAATACTTGGTTTTCAGAGGTTTGGTGTGAATTCACTATTAGTTAGGATTAGGGTTAAGAATAGGCCAGTGTTGGTTGTGGTTAGGGTTAGACATGCAGTCACTAAAATGAATGGAAGTCAAGGACAGGTCCCCACAAGTGTAGCAATCCAAACATGTGTGTGTGTGTACCTTGTTTATACTACTTTTTGGGGACATCTTTTCAAGCTTTAACCTGCATTGTTGGACAATTTGAAATTGTGAGGACATATGGTTGGTGTGAATAAAATAAATAGCCATACAAGAAGGGATTAAAGGCTGAAGCCTAGTTTCATTGAAACTGCAAAACAGGTGGTGGTTATACAAAACCACATACCAAGATAAGAGCTGGGTGCAGGAAGGAACCTTGCATGCTTGAGTTGTCTGGAAAATTACTGGTGAAGGAGGACCAGCCGTCTCACACAAAAAAAGGGCAGGGCTAAAGAATAAATAGAGTCCTGCTCTTAGCGGAAGCCAGACCATCTTGAGCTGTCCTTGGTTAATGTATGGAATGATTCTCAGTCTCCCACAGATCCCTGGAAATAAACTGTTAAACTTTATATTGCTGTCTTCTGTTCATTGAGTGGAGTCCTGAATTCTGTCAAAACCAAACAACCTGAGGAGGTGATGTAGGGTGGTAAACGGCAACATTTCCCCCCCCCAACATTGGTCCCTACCATGAAAAAGCCCCTAATACTTGGTTTTAGAGGTTTGGTGTGAATTCTATATTAGTTAGGGTTAGGAATAGGCCAGTATTGGTTGTGGTTAGGGTTAGACATAATGCAATCACTAAAATGAATGGAAGTCAATGACAGGTCCCCACAAGGATAGCAATCCAAACGTGTGTGTGTGTATGCATACGTGCATGTGTGTGTGCGTGCTTCAGTGTAAAAGCCAGACTGGAATTGAAAAGGTCGCTAACAACACGTTCACAGCCATTTACTGTCAACACCCAAACACACTCATTAGTGTGATTTTATGTTTCTGGCTTGAAATAAAAGATGATGCTGTTTAAAAAATGAAAATAAAAGCACATGTTCTGGGAGGCACTTAGTTAGGACACCTCCCCGGTTCTCCAAGCGACGAAGGCGCTGGATATTGTCTACAGGTAAGATTGTACCCAAGTACTTCACATAACCCTAAAAGAAAAAAAACCCTCTGAGTTGTCAACCTAGAGTCTTAAGGCTAGATTTATTATAAATTTGCTGTTGTTGCAAAGCCTCGTAGCAGAAAATGGTGACTGTCTGTATTTATTATGGACTTGGAGTGCTAAATTGGTGCCTGGAAGGCATGAGCACAGTCGTCTTTACTCCTGGCCCTGCTGCGTAGTTATTTATGGGAGTCTCAATTCAGACAGCAAAACGTGGAAAGGACGGAGCTCAAATGAATTGCTGCAACTTATCAAGCTTTATTCTGTGCAATGAATGCTCATTGTGCCATTATTTAACTTTTGACCCTCATGTGTCTGTGAAAAATTGCTGTACAATAGATTCAAAGGTGTTGAGCAAACTCAGTAAGTGTATTTTATAAGGAAGACATTATTTATACTCGTAAGATTTATTCTGTACGCCAAGCGAAAACTGCCACACCATGTTATTCCTAATTTACTAGAGGAAGTACCTCCTGCTTGACTTACAAGTGAGCAATAGATTACATAATTGTCACACTTTGCTGCACACACAAGTGTTAATATGCATACTCATAATTTTGGCACTGACAGAACCTTGAACTGCAGCAGCCCCCATGATCTGTCTCTTAAACCTCCTGAACAAGTTGAACTCCCAATCCCAGCCACAGTGATTTACATAATTACAGGAGCTCATCTGACCTGATGAAAACTGTGTGTCATCATCACACTGTCAGGGAAAGATTTCCGTGTGAAACACCACGAGCAAGGAGAAGGAAAGAGGAATAATGGCAATTATAAAAACCCCTTGTAACTAATTGGATTGAACTCGCACTCAATGAACTGTCTGTACTGATTTATGAGAAATATATAACAGAATTATTATGCAGGCTACTAAAAATGAAGGATTTTGTAGAGGTTTCAGAGACAAATGTTAAGAATTGTGCTCAAAATTTAAACAACCTTTGCCTTTGCTCTCCAGACAAGTGTTATAAGTCTTGAGGTTTTTCAATATTTGTTGCTAAAAGTTATTTAGAGTCTGCAGATGAATAATTGCATCTGCATTTTAAAATAACAAACTGATCATCAGTACCCGTTGGGTGTTTCACACAAAATTTATTATGGGAATATTTGACCTAAAAGCCAAAACAAACCACTAGTTCTGCTAATTTATTGTTTTTAATGTTAGGGTTTTTTTGTGCAGAATGAATATTGCTTCCACACTCAACAGTCGCCTAAAATAAAATTCGGTAAAGAACGCATTTTTTCATAACTGGTGATGCTAACAAACTTAACACAACCTAGCACTGTTGTAAACATTGAACTAAAAAAATAACAGCGTTTGTGTTAAAATGAAAAGAAGTGCAGATAAAGTTTCTGCTCTCAAGAGCATTGCAGAATTAGTTGAAACAGGAAGTATTGTAATCAAAAACTCCAATTAGCCTTTGCACCAAACGTGAAGCGGATTGTTTATGATTTGTTGTGCAACAATGTAACTGTAAACTGTGCTATTTAGTTTCAGTATTGGTCTGTCCGTCTGCAGGGGTAGCAGACAACCTCTATCACCGTCATCGGCAGGTCAACGAGATATAATCCTTCCAACATGAATTGGGTCAACACAGGGGTCTCATGCTGGACGGGAAATCCCTGAAACACCTCCTCTTGGAGGTGTCCAGAGAGCATTCTCACTAAAGGCCCAAACCACCTTAGCTAGCTCTTCTTGAAGGTGAAGGGCAGTAGCTCTACTCTGAGTTTCTCCAGAATCTCTGAGCTCTTCACCCTCTCTAAGGCTGACCCTGAGTCCCCAACGAAGAAAACTCATTTTGACCACTTGTATTTGCAACCTTGTTCTGTTAGCCATTACTCACAGCTCGTGACCATAGGTGACGAATGGGATGAAGATCTCCTGGTAAATTGAGAGCTTTGCTTTCAGGCTTAACTCCTCTTCACCACAACCGACCAGTTCTTGACCTGATCTGCCTGTCGATCTCCCACACTGTCCTTCCATCGCTCGTGAACAAGACCCTCGAGCTGCTTAAGGGTCCCTTTATTAACTTTACGTGCATTATTAAGTATTATTAAACAAAGATCCCTTTATTAATGTTCCCGATATTGTTAACTATTAAGTGTCCTTAAGGTTAGGACAAAGTCACCCACTTGTGGTAGGCCCTATCCCCTGACCCAGAGTTGGAAATCCACCCTTCTCCAGGTGAAAAAGATTGGCAATATGGCAAATATTGGTGCTGCCTTTCTTTTTGTCAACATTAAAATCGGTACTTATGGCCAATGTGACACAAATGTATGAAACGTTAAAAGCTCTGAATGTAGAGCTAAGGTAGTGTTATTTCTACATGCCTGTTTTACCTTCATTGGTCACTCACCTGTTGCTATTTAACATATCTATGTTTTAATATGTTCTAAATGAATAAATATGCATTTGCTGATCCGTGCTTGCAGACACGGGTATAAATAAACATTTCCAATAAAAGAAGGATCTCCATCTTGATAAGTTTGATGATGTGGTCTTAGCTGATCATCCAGTTACACATCAATAAGCCAAACAGGTCTTTCCACTTAATCTTGAGTGTAAAGCTTCACACAACTTTCAGACTCCTGTTGATTTTGGTTAAATCTAGCTGCTATCCCAGTGATTAGACAGGGTGCTTTTAGCAATGACACTCAGTTCCTGAGGTTAAGGCTGCTAATGACTCTGGTTCAAAGGGAGCAACGCTTTCATGTCTGCTTTGATTAGCCAGGTTAGCTGTGACTCAGAGCTTGAAAACAGTTTGGAAACTGAGCGAAAGGAACGCTGTTGTGACCTGGATTACAATGTCCCTTTGGTTTTCCTGCAGCACTGTCTGCAAGGATTGTTCAAAGTCAAAGAGCATCACAGTATTGTTGTTTGAATTTCTTCCACACCAAAGGTCAAATTTTGATTAGTTGATGTAATTCTTTTAAATTATCACCTCTTTGCAATAATCCATGTTAGTGTGTCTTTCTAAATCAGTTTACTCTTTTCCAGAGAAGCTGATCTGTCAAGGCCGGTGATAGCACCACTTAGGAAAAGGACACAGATGAGGTGAACGCCAACTAATGCTCAGGTTTCTGAGTGTGGGACAATATCTCACAGCAGGCCCACTCTACTCAGCAGGTGTTGTTTTTGTGCTTTTCTGTTGCTTGTTTGAATAATGTTGATTTAAAAAACACAAGATTGAGGATTTCAATGTCAGCAGGGAGTTTAGTGCTCCAAGCATTTTGCTGAAAGGAGTAACACAAAGGACAAACCTCCTAAAAGGAGACGAAGAAGCTGGTAAGTGCAGCAAACCCTTTGAATTTCATCATTAGTGTCCTGCTCAAGGGCATCACAGCTAAGGTTCGTATAGAAGAGGGATCATTTTCCATTCTGTTTTAGGTTCAGACCTTCATCATCACTGGTAAAAGTTTATGCTTTCAAGTCTATGTGCAGGTCAAAGTTCTGTGATGTGCTCTGGAAAAGAAGCTCTTGTTCTGCATGCGAGAAGACTAAAAACTTTCTGTGACTGGTCCTGCTGCTCCCAATAAACCACAAAAACTTTACTTTAAAGATAATGCATACGATGTTTCTGAATTTCAGGAAAGAACTCCCTCTCCACGTTGCGCAACACTTGACCAGCCCATGTTTACAAGTAGCTGCCGGCTGTAATGTGTAATTGGAAGGCCATAAGTGCAGTAATCTGAAATGTATTTCTTCAAATAGCATGCTGAACGTTAGCTTACCTGTCAAGCAGAAAACCGGCGAATGAAGATGCTCTGCACAGAATGCGTATGCGCAGGAAGTGAAAGCTAGCCCAGGATTAGCTTCATTAAATGATTGAAAGTTATGCAGACCAATGATTAGATGATCCACCCAGAAGTAAAGAACGTCCGCAATACCTTTAAGTCTTGTTTGCATCTCTGGTCACATACCACTGATAATTTGTCAGACTTGATGTGAGCTGTAGCGTTGGGCACAGAAATGGCTCCATATCAATTGGTTTCTTGACCAAATCGTAGCATTAGAATCAATTTGTAGCCAAGTATTTTGGACACCAAAGACGCTGCCCTCCACAGGTCTATTTATACCCACATTCAGCCTCTCTGAAAGGCTCTATACCAGTGCGGGTCATATCCACTTTATCATTTTGTACCTCCCCTCTCACCCCTACATAACCATTCTAATTACCAACCCAAAACTGATGTCTAGAGTGTACATTTGGACAAAATATGCTGCTCTGTTTAATGAATTTGTTGACCTACAACCACAAGCAGGCTTGGCCACAGCATCTGATTCATGGGTGTCTCATACATAACGTATGCACTATAACTATTACTTGTGTCCCAATGTAGGTCTACTGGAGTACAGGTGTCCATTCTATGCAACAAAAAAAATGTTGACTTTATTTATAAAGCACACGTCTGAATGCTTAAGTCCATGCAGGCATAGTTACAAGAATTGGTGCATGAAACGAATCAATTCTGAAATAAAGTGAGCTTTGAGTATGTGTGGGGGTGGCTGGTGGCATGCGGCTGGTGTGCATTATTTGTGGATTCCATGTGGGGTCATATGCATGCAGGATTATGTGTGTATGATAACTGCAAGATTATAAAAGTGGTAACCATTTCATACCCGGCAAAGTGGGTTGCCTGACTTCACATACAAACATAATTCTCATACTCTCATTTTTGTTATGCTAAGCTATGCTAAGCTATTTTGTGCTAAATATTTCTTTGTTATATTATTTTAATCTAAGCTAAACTATGCTAAGCTAATCTGTGCTAAAATGTCCTATGTTATGTTATATTATGTTAATTTAAAATAAGTTATGCTAAGTTTTACTATGTTATATTATTTATTAGACACATTTAATGATGCTTAAAATGATGAAACACCAGAATAATTACATTTCATGCAGAATTATTCCAAACCTTATCCCATTCAGGCTAATTATGTTGTTATTCAGTACTTGTCAGGGAAAACAAGTGAAGCAAAAATAGGTCAAACATTTTCTTTTTTTCAGGCTAGCACTCAATTTTATACACTTTAAATCAAAATCTATTAAAAATAAACAACAAAACTGTAACTAATTTAAATTTAACTGGACAGAAATTGACTTCCATATTTTTAAATGCTGTCCAAAGAGTAAAAAAGCATTACACAAAATAAAATGTTCCATTAAATCACTCATTTGACACTTTAAATTAAACAGAATAAGAGAAAAGTCATTCATTAGTTTTATACAAGACGTCGTAGGGTTTAATAACTCAAGGCTTTACTTAGGGTTTAATTTCCTCATATGTGCATGATATTGTTCATATCATAGCCCTAAAAGAAAGACATTTGGTGGAGAATAAATTGAGATTAAATTCTTCTCTATTACATTATATCTAGAGATTACCTGAACTAGCAGAACAAATACGATATTTAATAGTGTCCAATTCATTCTCCTCTGGGCAAGGATATTGCATTGATATTGAAAACTACATAATGTAATAGATTCATAGCTTAGCGCCATAATTGGTTCCTCTTGAATTGCTCAAGGGAGAAAAAAATAAAGTCTGAAAGAAACACAGAAGGGTTCTTTTTATGTATTACTCTCGTGTGTGTGTGTGTGTGTGTGTGTGTGTGTGTGTGTGTGTGTGTGTGTGTGTGTGTGTGTGTGTGTGTGTGTGTGTGTGTGTGTGTGTGTGTGTGTGTACACAGGTCACCATTTGTTTGTGTTTAATTTATTTTGCTTAGTCCTGCAGGGTTTTATAACTCAGAAAAAACACTACTGACAATTTTATTTCTTAATCAAAATGTTGGAAATCTCATTTAAAGCAAATGTATACGACTGTGTTTTTGTGAGTCAGTTGAATGTAACAGAATATGGTTTTGTCTTGTTTTATTCATTAGTAGGCCTAAAAGTAGCTTTACAGAAGCATCAATGAACTACTGGACAAACCCCACCCATAGCTTTCTCTGGGGCTTGTTTGAAGCCAAATGGGCAGCCATTTTGGCTGTGTCACACGTCTCGTCACGCCCAGACAATCCAAATATGGGAAAAGAGGTGGAGCTGAGAGTGGAACTATGTGGTTCTGACTCCACCACTGTTCCCAGCTTCAAGCTAACCAAAGCTAACAGAGGTTTGTGGACGAACATGGTTGAGTGACTAACTTGAAGAACCCATCAACTCACTGAGCTGCAGAGTTTCTGGGGTCTTCCTCAGAGAGCTCTACAGGCAACAAGCTCAGCCTCAGACCACAGTGATCAGATTAGGGCCGCGTGAGCTAGCGGCGCCGTGGCACATGGGCTCTAGTCGAGGTGAGGTGGCAGAGCTGGGCAGCCGGGACGTGTGAGCTCACGGTCCGCTCCTCCCCATGTGGTCAGAGATCAATGGGGCTGTCGCCACTACAGCTCTGATCACGAGTCTCCCAGCCCTACCAACACGTTATAATTCACCCCATTTTGACCAAGCAGTGTTATGTTAAATGCACAGCATTTTCCCTCGTTCAACCAGCTAAATAAAGTACAGAAATATAGATTTACTCACCAATAAAAATAAAGCAGAGACATGTTGGATGGTCTGTTAGTGCAATCAATACCACAGCTTGCATCTTTGTCCAATAATTCCATGATTAACATCCAATCATGAACACACAGAGGACACAGATAAAGTTTAGAGAGCTGAAACGGCCGAAAATCTATTAACATGAGGCTGAGGTCTTTCCTAGAGCTAGCTGCTAGCGCTAGCTCATGCTACAATCTAATTATTCATAATTTCAAGTATATAATTACACCTAAACGGAAGAGTTACAAAAAAGTCACTCCCCTCAGAGTTGTCATGACTGTAAGAGACCTATTAAACCTAAAATGGTTTTTTAAACCAGGCTGTAAACATGTTTATTTCTGCTGTGAAGTTGGCATTTTTAACATTGGAGTCAATGGAGATTTGCTCGTTTCTGGTGCCAGCCCCTAGTGGATGAGGGTGGAACTGCAATTATTGTCACATCCGGGTTGGCTTCAGAAAATTCAGACAAAGAATACCCCTTGAGAAGCGTTCAAATCAAATGATCCAGACTGTATTTTGAAAAATTATAAGCATTTATTATTTTATGCTAGAACATATTTGAGGTATCAACTAAAACATATCCCAGATTTTTAAATTAGTGGATGTTCAAAGCCCCAGTCGTGTTTACTTGACCTCTTATTGCTCTCGTTAGAACCTCTGGTTCGTTCTACGTCCAACTGTCACTTGATTTAGGAAAAACTGCTACGTACCCTATAGTCACTGTAAGAGAAAGTACTCAAACACTCCATTACTTCCTATGAAAATGGAAAATGCTGTACATTTGATTACTACAAACTCAGAAAAATGAATTGAGCAGCCGCTCACACTTTGGTGCAGGCAGGTGTTCAAGGTGCATCTATAAGTCATCACCTTCAAACGTGTGGTAAGGCAAAGTGCTGGTTAAAATGTAAATGTAAAAAGCTGAAAGGTTAATGAATAAAGAGCATCTGCTCTTTTAAGATAAGTTGAAAAAGATGTAATGCATGAAAGCTACTAAGGCTCAGGAAGGTGATTGTCTTCTGTCTCTATATCTTAGGAAAAACTGGAAGGAATGCAAGAAGTCTAAAAATCCATGGCACCATGTTTTAACTATACTTCTTGTTATTAGTGTTTATGGCAACATAAAATTATAGCAATATGCAAAAAGACAGATTGATGTAATTGAATGTCTCAACAATCCATAATGGAATATAAAACACTTCTCCCTGGATGTTGGTGTTTAATTTAGTGTTTTCTAATGACATCTCTTTTGGTCATAGCACATTTTAAGTTCTGGTATTTTGAATTTTGGTTCTTTGTGTTCCTTCTGTGTCCCACTTCCATTTGCTTTTCCTCAGCTCCCATACATTCAGCACCTCTCACACCTCTCCATACTCAGTATTCAGCTTACAGCTACTGTGTATTCATGGATTTGTCAAATCTCTCTGTTCACTCATTTTCCTAGTGATGGAAGTTACGGCTCTTTCCAGCTCTTCTGGTTCACCAGTGAGAGTCAGCTGTTTTGGCCCCCAAATGGCTCCTAGTTCACTACTACACCAGCTCTGGTGGCCTAGTGGTATGAGTGTCCACCCCAGGACTGGGAGATCGGGGTTCGATTCCCGGTCGGATCATACCAAAGACTTTGAAAAATGGGACCCAATGCCTCCTCGCTTGACACTCAGCACTAAGGGGTTGGATTGGGGGGTTAAATCACCAAATAGTTCCTGAGCGCAGCCACAGCTGCAGCTCACTGCTCCCCACCACGGGGATGGGTCAAATGCAGAGATGTAATTTCACCAGTGTGTGATGATGACTTGGGACTTTAACTTTACTATTGACCTGCCGCTCTCACGTGATTCTGCTTTTATAGATGCACCAACACACGGGCTCTTTGGAGTGATCTATCAGGAATCTGAGCGGCTTTTTATCAACTTTGATTTTTTATTATTGTCTGCTCATAAGAACCACCTCTTTTTAAAAGCTCTGAAATTCCCACGTGGCGTCCAGGTTTAGACCATTAGATTATAAAAGAGGGGCATCTGCTAGTGCACTTGGGAATATCTCAATAGATTGTACCACTGAGCTTTTTATGAGTTTATCACATAGTCCTTGTTTTTTTTTATTGAAACAGTTTGTTTGCATGAATAAAAGGAAGAAAATTCAAGAAAATGCAACAACTCTTAGATGGAAGGCAACTCTTATCACTTTCTTGTATGAGTCAGAACTTCACAAATCACAAAACTCTTCCAGCATCTATTATTTACAGTCAAAGCTTTTCTTCTTTCCATCTGCTTCTTGTTCTGAGTTTACATTTTTTCTCCTCTGTTTCTAACTTCTAATTTCCCTCAATACCTATTATTATTTTCTTCTATTGTACCATTCCATGCAATGTAGCAAATTAGAACTACAAGTTAAAAATAAAGTATAATATAAATTAAATAAAACTCCTACCTCTGAGTTATTATTAGCATAAGCAGTGATATTTAAAGTCCTGCATCTTGATCTGCACTATATATATATATATATATATATATATATATATATATATATATATATGCGGATAGAAGCAGTCGGTGTGGTGCTGCCACACCTTATTAACCTCTGTTCTTATGTGTGTTGTTTGACAGACGCTGTGGGAGGGACCCCTTGATCTCTATGGGATGCATGTCAGTGCAGACAGTCTGTCTCTGTAGATGCAAACCAACTGAACTGAAACAAACTGCTGAATGTACTCGGTGCGCTTCTCAGAGGGAACTATTGATTTTTGATGAATGTTTTCCCAAGAGAGGAGCCACGAACGCAGGTACTTTATTTATATTGTTGCATCTGATTTACAGATAAGCGAGGAAATAAACGGCTCCTTCTGTTTCGTCTTAGTGACTAAATATTTTTTAAATGTCCTAGGCATATCTTGGGATACTACTATTGAGTTCAGTTCAGTCTTTCCAGTGTTTTAATATCCCAGTAATTCATACAGCACATTAGGCTTTTGAAAGAGACGCACGACAACAGCAAACTCATTTGAGATTCTGTGGTGGGACCTGTTTGTGTGCATAAAGGAATGCCCTGCAAACCTCAGAGAAAATGAGCAGCTTCATAAATAAGAGTTTCTCCTTAGTAATGTGAGAGAGCAATGAGGTCAAACAGGAGACAATTACTTTCAGTTATTGCTTCTAAATTTGGTTCTTTAAAGTCCTGAATCGTTTTGGGTGCTAGTTGTGACATGCCGTGTGTTTTTGGTCACTCAGTTCTGGTTTTTATTCCCAACAAATGCTGTGCACCGTAACACAAAATGACACATGTGAAATCGATCCATTCAGTTAGACACAAAAATACAAGAACATATGCATAGAATCACATTGAATTGGTATTTATGATACATTTACCAAATGTTTAAAGTGGTCCTAGAATGCAGTTAATCAACAATCTAAAACAGCTTTGAGCCTCTAAAAAGCATAAGAAATGTTCTTTTGGCTTTCTTCTGTCCCAGGAGCCCTGATACAGGCCATTCTAAACCCCCTAAACCAGCCTTGCTGTGAAAAAAGCTGTTTAGCTCCTCCCACTCGGCCAGGACATGAATATGATAATGAGCTGCTTGCTGATTGGTTGGTTTCCCCAGAAGGCCTCAGAGACTGGAGACATGCAGGTTTGAGGAGGCGTGGCTCCCGCTTATGATGCGTTAAGGAAGACTTTCTCAGAACCGAAGTTTTTCAACTTTCTAATTTACATAAAAAGTAGGTCACACACAGCTTTGACTTTTTGGCATGCTACTGTTGACCACCCAAGCTGTCTTTATTCAACAACAAGGAAAATGTTGGTTTACATTCTAGGTCCTCTTTAAAATATGAACTTGAGTCATAAGAGGCAAACAAATTCTTACAGTTGTGTGACTCAAACAAAAAGATTTGTTGCAATTTACTCATGAAGTGTCTTAATTATGTCTCTTTTGTTCACAGTTTGGTCACCAACACCTCCCAAAGATGTTTCACAGTCGTCACACCTTCTAACTAAACAGAAACTACCTTCAGAAGGGCAGAGGTGCTGCGAGCCAACAGGTAGGGCCCCCAGGCCACTAGGGGGCCACAAAGGGGCCCCAGAGGGCCGAAAAATCATTCAAGTTAGAACCACAAAAGTAGTGAGACAGTGAGAAGCGATCACTATTGACCGTCTCACACTCCCTAACACAGCCCTTCTCTCTTCTTGGGCAGCGGGAGCTCAGGAGGAAGAGCGGGTTGCCTCATTTTTGGAGGGTCGTGGGCTCAATTCCAGTTCCTGCCAGGGATAGTCTGCTATTGTGTCCTTGGGCAAGACACTTCACCCGACTTGCCTGTGTTGGTGGTGGTCAAAGGGGCCGATGACGCGATATGGCAGCCTCACCTCTGTCAGACTGCCCCAGGGCGGCTGTGGCTACATAGTAGCTTACCATCACCAGCAGTGTGCGAATGTGAGAGTGTGTGAATAATGGAAAGTGCTTTGGGTGCCTTGAAAAGTCCACTCCATTATTATTATTATTATTATTCTGACTGACCACCCACCAACCCCCATCCCCCCACCTCTGCTCGGACAGAGAAATGGCGGAATGCCTCCTACTTTATGCTGGACAGCTCTATTTGCTTGGTTCCCCATGGCAACCTTGCAGCGCCACTGCAGAAGTGTTCCTGATGTCTGTGATTATTTGAACAGGAACTATGTCACGCACCTTTTTGGAGAAAAGAAGATAATAGAGAGGACTTGGAAATGTTTCTGACGTGCACATTTGAAATTTTTTGCCAGCAGCTGCAGCCCGGTCAGAAACTGGATTTAAGATCTTCTCAAGTGATATTTCAAAAGTTTGATTGACTTTTCAAACTCAAGTTAACTATCCTAGAGTGGTGTTAATGATTACTCATTGATGCCTTTTAAAAATGAATCATCAGTTTTACTTCCAAAAGAACAAAATGAACTGCAAAAACAAGACAAAACAAAAGAGAGCCTTAAAATGATAGTTTGCAACACGATCTCTGCAGAAAATCTGCACAAATACCATGTGGAGGAGACAACTGTGTGGCTTAATTAACGGCATTTATTTGTGATCTTTAAATGTAAACATGCCTCTTCTCTATGCTTGTGCTCTATTCTCTTTAAGATGACTCAGTAGTAGGGCTCTATTTAGAAGTGTTGACTTGGCACTCTCCATAATTATCTCAGGTTAAATTCCACCAAATGTTGCACCAGCTGATTGCTTTAATTAGCTTCCTCAGTTGTGCTGGTGAACGTTTGAGTTGTTGGCAAGGCTGTGGGTTTGTGTGAGGACAAGACTCACTTCTCTATGCAGCACTTATATTCTTCAATATTTAGAAATATACCTCAGCCGATTAGTGTTAGAGCAAGAATCCTGATGCATAAAACTGAAAAACACTAAATAAAACAGTCAAATCTTAATCTACGTGGTAATTATTTAAATATTTTTGGGCAGTAAAACAAGCACTTGTATATTCCAGTGTCCCAGTTTTCCCAGTACCTTACTCATTCTATTACAGAGGAGGTGTGAGTGTTAAATGTGCTGGTGTGTGATGCACAGCAGGTGTTAGCAGCGCAGTCTTTTACCATCTGTAAGGGCATTTATAAATCATTGCACATTGCATTAGCTGGACACTGGACTGGCACAGGCCTTAAATATGTTCATTATTATTATTTGAACTATAACATTAGCATTTATGATTTAGGACCTTGAGGATTTAGAAGCAAGTAAATGGCCTCTTTGTATTTTTATCACCAATCCACACATTGAAGCGCTGCGCAGACGTTCATTGGGGTAAAATACAATATTTGGTTTAATCATTTGAAGAAAAATGCATTATGATTCATTTTGAAGCACATTATTGACTATCTGTGTGCAGCACTGAGTTTCTGTGTGTTTTTGTGTAAACTTGGCTTTTACTACACTTTGCCAAGTACCAGTATGTGAGAGGAAGTAAACTCTTCTCTGTGTAAATGATTTAAGAAACTGAATGCAATTTGTGAAGGTCAGAAGAAAAGCTGTGAATAAGACAAGGTCCACATCAAGCTGCTGACAGAGAAATGTCAGGACTTTTAGGCCTTGTCCACACGTAGCCGTTTAAAAAAAAAAAAAAAAAAACGAATATCCGTACTCCCAAAAAATAGCGTCCACACCACCTCGTTTTTAAAAAAACTCCATCCACACGTAACCACATAAGTGCATTGTTAAGCACATTCATAGGCATGCCAGACCTGTAGGTGGCAGTAGCTCCCCCGAATCCTATCCATTCGTCTTCCTGCTCAACTTCAACAAAACATGAAACATGGCGC
Source organism: Aphyosemion australe (assembly GCA_006937985.1). Classification (NCBI taxonomy): domain Eukaryota; kingdom Metazoa; phylum Chordata; class Actinopteri; order Cyprinodontiformes; family Nothobranchiidae; genus Aphyosemion; species Aphyosemion australe. The sequence goes on along the minus strand of SSNS01000014.1, from coordinate 3,641,222 downwards.
CTAGCATGTTTGTGTGGACTGATAAGGAGGTAGAATTGCTCTTAAATGTAGTTTGGGAGTATAAAGTCAACAAGTGTCAAAAAGCGCTTGGATGATTGGTAACGCGAGCACAGCTCTGAGGGCATCCATGTTGTAGCGTAAACACATGGGCCGTCAGCATTATTATCGCAGACACTGACGTGAAACCTAAAACTCCGGTTATTTCTGTCCACACAGAAACGCTTAAAACGGAGAAAACGCAAATATTCACTTTGGCCGGAGTTTTTAAAAAGATTTGTTTTTGTTGCGGAAATCTGTGTTTTCGTGTGGATGACGAATCGAATCGTAGAAAAATATCTTCGTTTTGGGAGATACCGGCTACGTGTGGACAGGGCCTTAGAAGTACTAAACATTATCCTACTGATTTTCTCACTTCTTTGTTTATTGTTTGTTTTTCTCATTCTCTGCTAAGGTGTTTAGAGTCAGAAATTCTTTATTAATCCCAAAGAAAACTGTGTGCAGAATATTAGCTCCAGACAGTAAAGATCAAGAATAATACTGAGGGATCAATAAATACTAATTAAAATACTAAATGTAGAATAACACCAGATTAAAAATCATCAATAACCAATACTAAACTAAACCCAAATAAACATTAAAAATACCATATATCACTAATGAAAGGGGAAATTGTGCATTAGACTGTAGGCAGGCAAAATGCTGCAGTTTCTAAAAGAAAGGCTTAATGGTTCTTTTTAGACATTTTTGAAGCATGACTGAATAAAGTTCCTGAACAGTCTGTGTCTTACCTGCTTTAGACAGCAGGCAGATGAACTTCATTCTGGTTAATCTGGTTTTCATGGGTGAGTCAAGCTCACCACTTTTCAGAAAAATTGAAAAGCAAACCTGGAAATGTATTACTGCCATTTATTTATGTGTTGGGAACTGATTGTGATGCAGTTCGGGCCGATCCGAAAGGCATGGTCTGGCTTTGACATCCTCTGCTCCGCCCTCGTTAGAGAACGTGGTGTGTGCAAGCCAAGGTGACCAACAAAGAGTTGGGATCGCGAGCAGCTGCCATCCCAACGGCTCCCAGCATAGTGATCGTTGAACCGGGATAGTGGTACGCATGCGTGGTAGAGCAGCGTGGCGCGAATGTGCCCATCAGGAAGACATAGGTTTGGCCTCCGAGCTTGAATAGCTCTCGGGAGAAGTTGCACAAAGATTTGGAGATCTGATCTCTACACAGCGGTCTATACAGGTACCTGCATAGAGCTCTTGCGTGGTTCGCCTGCACCACAGGACCTTTCAGATTGAGAACAGTCACGGTATTCACCTTGGAGGTGGACGCAGACACGGAGCTTTGAACTCGCATGTTACCCACGGACATGGAGCTCATGCTCAGGAGCAGCAGCACCAGATATTTGGTCTTGTGTGCAGAGCAATGTGGTCAGATCGATGGAGGATGTGTGTGTGCTGAGCGGCTCCAAGGGGGGTGATTCCTTTACTTTGGTACACAGAATGGGTGCCTTTAAAGGTGTACTACCAATTTATATCTTTTTTTTTTTACAATTGGAAACTGCTCTTTGAGCCTCTATATATCAAGTTACACTTTGTTGGGGGCTCAAAATGGCCCAGCAGCCCTGATGAATGGCCAATACAATCCCACCACAGAGCAATGTGATTGGCTGGTTTACCCCTCTGGCTCTATGAGGCTGCCTGAAGCTAGTAACTCTGTGTACAGCCATGCATAGTATCCAGATCACTCAATAGGCAAAGTCCCTTCTATCTGACAGTCATCCATATCCGGATATTCCGAGCACATCCTGGAATGTTACATGTGTGTTCATGATTACAAAATTACTAACTTGCGTAGGGAAGCAGATCTGAGGTGACACAGACTGCGTTATGCAAGCTTCCTAAATGTAAACAAGATAAATATGGTTTTGAACTCACAACATTTTGTTTTTCTGCTGTAGAGGATTGCTTCCTAACATCAGAAGAAAGCAGTTTGCACATTTTTGACAGAGCGCGGATTTGATATTTTCCAGTATTTCTTAGACTAACCCAGGACTATTTGAAATAGAAAATAAAGAGAAGATAAGACTCCAGGGTGATTAAATGAGCAGGAGCAGGTTTAATCATGGGTGTGATTAGTACCACCCACTAAAAGGTCAAAACTAAAAGAAGTTTCTCTTTTGCAGAGAACCTAAAGGGAAGACAACCATCTCAGCAGCAATCCATCAGTCAGACATTTATTGTAGCACGGTCAGATGGAAGATATTTATGAATAAAAGGCATATGATGGGAGGACTTTAAGGAGTCAGATTTAATACGATTTCCTCATATAAAGGGATGAACTCCTTGGACAGAACTCTGAACATCTTGTCTGTTAGGCAGATTTCTGCAGCGATCGGCTCATCTCCTGAATATTACCAGTCTTTACCATTAAGCAGCATAATGCTGGAACAGAAAAATTAATCAGCTTTGGAGCCAAGGGTAAATCTAGCCGATTACAGAGAAATGAAGAACATTTGCTATAAAGTACATGTGACCTGAGACTGAGGCAACAGTTCACCTTTCGGAATGAAGATAATGATAATGACCTGATGCAAAAAGCCTGTTCAACATTATGGTGGCACGGGGATGAATATGGTGGTTCAGCTATTGCCCAGAACTAAGCCTTCCTAATACGGTTAAAGAGACTCCAGAGTGGGATAGTTTATAAATGCTTTTTATTCAACAGATATGAAAATGCAAGCTTATAAAAATCATATAAAAAGATAAAAATAGACAGTAAAGAGGAAAAAGCACCAGAGGCTTTATTCTGGTAGGAAGAGCCCGCTGGGCTGTAAAAGCTGTGATTTCCTTGAAATTTGAAGATGATACCAGTTTTTTGATGACAGACCAGTGAGAAGAGAGGGGGAAGTGTGAAGAGATAAAAAGTGCTACTATAAATAAGTTTAGGTGAAAGTCAGAGGAAAAAAAGACATGTTAATCACAGCTCTGGTTTTTTCTGCTGTTGTTGAAGAAAACCCGATAAAAGCTTCCTTAAATGAAAATAGTAAAACCGATTTCTGGGGACTTGCACACCAGATCAGGAAAAGCTGATGCAGCACTCCAAACCCTTTCATTTGGATTGCATTCCTCATGTCAAACAAAGTGCAAGCCCAGCACCAGAGCAGCAGCGTGGTTGTTGGCGGTGCGCTATGACATACACTCATGCTGCCAATAGATACACCAAACAGCTCCCCACTGGGTGGAGAGAAACCATCACCATCACGATATCTCTCTGGTCTCTGGATGAGGATCTCGTCCTCTCACATGCTGCACAATTTCACCAGGCCTTACCACTGTAGGCGTAAGTGGCGTATTAGACGTGTTTTACCCCTGAGCTCAATGGCGAGTCACTTCCCATCGGTAGTGTTTCAACGCACAAATTGGAGATGAAAGTCGTTTGTCCAATCACCTCCGTTCAAGTAACACTAAACAGTTTAAGCTATTCCTCCAAAAGTGGGTTTAAGTGACTGTGAGTAAAAATTTGACCAACGTCTCCTTGAACAGCACTTGACTTGGGCAGCAGTAGCTCAGGAGGTAGAGCGAGTTGTCCAGGAGCGCTGTGATTGGCCCAACCAAAACTATAGCGAGCTGTGATTGGACAGCCACAGGCTGCGAGGGTTCCTATGAAGCGTGCCTAGACCAAACTCTGCAAAGCAAGAATTTGGTCTAGTTCACTAGGCTAGGTTTAAGTGACTGTGAGTAAAAATTTGACCAACGTCTCCTTGAACAGCACTTGACTTGGGCAGCAGTAGCTCAGGAGGTAGAGCGGGTTGTCCAGTAATTGACCTTTCGCCGAGCCCCGCCCCCCTTAGTTACTGTTGCCAACTCCGACAATAAGTGGATCAAATACTGCAGCTCCGCAGATTTCCGTGATGGAAAGAAGTACACAGATGCGTGTCAGCGACATTTTTTGGAGCAATTCGTCCTCAATATCATCCCGATAGAGGCAAAAAGGGTTACAGTATGCAGTGGAGGGATATATTAGTGTCGGCTCTGCTGAGCGAAGCGTAGCAGGGAACAAGGAGTTTGGGGTTTGGGAGAAGGTCCGGCGTCCGGGGACGCGTGGATCCGAGGAGCTGTGGCGGCGACTCGGTGTCCCTGTGAGCTGTCAGATGTCAGATGATCTGAGCTGCAGGCAGCTCTAACGGAGAAAAGCTCTGCATCGCTCAGTTTATCATCTCAGCTGAGTTTATAAAATGTAACTTTTTATGCGCGTGTTTACTTTTATTTTCAATATAGTTGCGCCAAGGCTTAAGACACACAGTTGAGAATTGCCGGCACGGTGTGTCTTATCTAAAAGGGTCTTGGATAGTCTGGGAGGCGGACCTCCGCTCAGCCGTGGGCGGGGGGAGCACTCATGCTGCTGGTTGAGCTCGATGAGGAGGTTCTGAAGGGAAACGAAGGAGACACGACTACTATCGAGGATAATGCTTAGTAGTAAATTAGGCTTAGCTTCATCATTTTGTTTGGAGCTGTCGGATAGTAACGGTTGCTATGATGTGTGATTGGACAATAGCCGTTCTGGGGGCGGGGCCGGCGAAAGGCTAATTGGGATGTTGTGAGTTCAATCTCAGCTCCCACCAGAGAATGCTGCTGTTGTGTCCTTGGGCAAGACACTTAACCCGCCTTGCCTGCTGGTGGTGGCGCCAGTGTACGGCAGGCCTCGCCTCTGTCAGTACTCCCCAGGGCAGCTGTAGCTACATAGCTCATCATCACCAGTGTGTGAATGTGTGGATTGTGTTGTAAAGCAACTTGGGGGGTTGTAGAATCCTAAGAGGTGCTATACAAATACAGGCCATTTAGCATTTAGCAGCCCTCTGCTGACCAGAAACCACACTTAACAGTTTTGTGGAGTGGGTAGGTGCCCTATAGGGGGAGCTCTGTACCTGCTTTATGGGTGTTAGCTGTTATGCTAGCAGTTAGCATTTTCAGTTTGCCAATTGTCAATAAAAAGCACAATAAGAATAAGAAGTTTGCTCTTTTGTTGGCATCATGGCGGAGCCTGGAAGTAAAAGTAAGAGAGTAATGTCTTTGGAGGCGAAGCAAAGAGCTAAAACCAGAGTGAACATCGGCGTGGCCGACGCTAGCTTGAGGGAGCTAAAGGAGGCTACAAAATCACGGACTGATTTTGACCTGCATGGCTTTGTAGCTACTGGACTTGTTAGTAATAATATTTTTGTCCAACGGTGTGGACATTTTTACTTTGTGGTTTATTTCTGTTTCAGGCCGATAACAAGATGGCGCCTGTGCTCGGATTTGCTGCAGTTACTGGCCACTCTTTTAACTTTCCTCCTTTCTGCTTTGCCTTGTCTGTGGTCTTTTACGGTAGTGTCCCGGGTACCATCTCATATGACTGCCAGACTCTTTTATCCTTCTGATTGGCTGCGATTGCCCAAGACCCACCTTGGATTCACCTTCCCCCATTTTTATGTTCGCGGTCTGCTGGACCAGAGCCTAGCGCTCTATCTGCACGAAGCCCCTATAGCGATATTTTCCCGATCCTGGTAAAAACTCAGAGGAAAAGGGAGAAATGACCAGGAATCCAGGTGACAATAAGACTTCTCTTAAAGCGTGGATTAGCTGGTAAACATCGGTGTGATGTCTTCACTGCATCTTCTTTGTTTGCAGACGTGAGCTCCACTTCCCCTTTGACATTCCACCACTTCCACCTTCCCGCCGGGCTGCAGTGCAGCGCGATTTCTCCATCTATGCTACCTCAGGTCTGTTTCTCCATTTGTTTCCCTTCCTGTCCTCTCCATGAGTGGACTTTACAAACACCGTGGATCAAACCCTGCTAACTTACATCCACTAACTCCAGCTGTTTCTGATTTCTCCACCTCACTCAGCATGGCTTTATTAAACACCTGCTCCATTAACAATAAGTCCTTCCTGCTTTGGAATTTGGCTGCTAAACACTCCCAAACTGGTTTTACATTTTTTTCCACTTTCTGACTCATGAAAACTAAATAGAGAACAGGTCGTTGTGCTTTTGCCTCAAATTTTTCAAACATTCTCAAAATGACAGGACCACTTTGAGAACTCATAACATTTCAAATGTAGTGATGTCATCAACAGTCACCTCCCACTGAGATGCAGTCTGACATCTTTGTATCAACGTTTTGTTTTCCATGAGCGCAGAATGAGACTTCAGAAAGCACAAACCCTCAAAATGAGCTCTGAATGAGCTTTTGACTCCCTAATAAACGGGATTAACTTCTGACAAGATTGAATGAATCAGGAATAAACATATTTCACACTGAAACAGCATCCAGAGCTGTAGTCTCCTTCACGAACATCCATTCATGTTTATGTTATTTGCATAAATGCAAAGGAAACTGAAAAGGAAGGATTTGCAGAAGCACATTGTTAATTAATCCCAGCTTTCAGACCTGAGAACTGAATTGTGGATTTATTTGCCATCAAGCTTTTCTGCTCGTTGCAGTGTTGACGTTTATTATGAGTCTGTAAACCATCCAGACTTCAGCACAAACAACAATTTACATTCCATTGTACTTTAATTAATAAGCACGCAGGAGGCTGGAGCGCTTTATTAGGGGCGGGCAAATACAGCTGGCAAAATCTCCGTACATGAGCATGTGAGGTATTTTTGGAAGACTTGAGAAAAACAGGAAGTTACGCTTTAATGGTTTTATACTAATATTGCTTCCAGTGCAGGTTTGATGTCACTTTTGTTTGAATTAGCTCTGAGCATGGGAGAAAAAAAGGTGAATGTTAATTTTTAGATGAAAAACAACAAGATGATTATTTTTAACATTTTGTAGCTATTATGTAGTCGGGTTGGGGAAGTTTTCTGTGTTATTCTGTAGTCTCCAATAACTAGATGACCCAGTGGGGGTGTCAATTATCTCCTCAGTTTGTGTGACATGTTGTCAGAGTAAAAGTGTAGGGTATAGTCATGTTAGAGAGCTTCAACAACAGAATAAGACTGGCTGTTTTTAGGGCTTTAGTTAGACGTTTCACACTTAATATGAGTCAGAATGTTGACGACTACGTCAATAACAGTTAACCACTTAGAGAAAGCTCTCTAACCTAGTGCATTTTTCTTGCGAATGGCCTCCAGTGAGATTCTCTACAATGTTTTTACAATGGCTAATCCAAGTAGCAGAATAAATGCAGCTCATTACCTCTAGCCGTATAAAAGCTGCCATTATTCAATTAAATTGAAAGCATGTATTATTTGCTTTCTATGGGTTATAATTATAATCTAAAAAAAGCCACATTTATCTAGCAAAGTTTGTCTGAGAGACTAATGAGGTGAGATGTTCTACAGGCTGTAGCTTAAAGTCAACATGTGGTTCTGGTTTTGTTTCTGAACAGAACTGATGGAAGTGATTATTTTAATCTGTCTGAGGAACTTTTAATCAATAGTGATGAGTTCCAGGACCACCGAGCTAAAATCATGTCTCTTTTGCACTTTGCTCCTCCACATCTTCCATGCACTCAGCGAACTTTTCTGTCTGCAGGATGATCAAAAGCCTCATATGTGAGGTGGTTTTAATAAAACTTTCTTAGCTGCAAAATAAAACCCTCTCAGTGACCTAATTGGTTGGGAAAATTCAGGGACTACACACACACACACACACAAACACACACACACACAGCTTCCTTCTCATTTCCCATCTTTTTATTTTTTCTTTATCAACCTTTGCACACTCTGCTTTTGTGTATCATGAAAAAATGTCAGGGTTTTGTTTTCCATTTCAAAATTCCATACTTTTCCAGCTCCCCATTTCCATGTTTCCTGTTAGCACATAACAACAACAACAGTTTGACAGTTAGAAGGCTTTTTACTCATAACTTCATGACTTTCAGCAGAAGTATTGTTGCTTAGCACTGCAGTTCACAGGTGATGACACCAAATCTGTCCACCTCATGTGATGGGTTTATAAAGGTAATCTGGCCACGAGAGAGGACCAGGCATCTCTCTCCTCGGTGAGGTGCTCCAGCTCCTCCAGGGGATTCCCAAGGAGTTCCTAAACCAGAAAGGTATATGATCCTTTCAGCCAATTTAGGGTCTCTCAGTGGGATTTGCCTGGAAAATCTCCTAAGTTATGGAGCTAGGATTGGGACTTTAATACATGTAACCTGTACCAAGTTTTGTAACTGAAAACATGTTTCATGACACGTAACTCTGGATTTGTAACTTGTAACTTTAGTTTTGTAACGTGTAATTCTCAATTTGTACATGTATTTCTCGTTTTGTAACATCAAACTTTCGTGTTGTACATGAAACTTTTGTTGTGCAACTTAAATCTAACTTTAGTTTCCTAACATGTAATTCTCAATTTGTACATGTATTTCTCTTTTGTAACATCAAACTTTCATTTTGTACTTGAAACTTTTGTTTTGTAACTTACATCTAACTTTAGTTTTGTAACATGTAATTCTCTCAATTTGTACATGTATTTCTCATTTTGTAACATCAAACTTTCATTTTGTACATGTATTTCTCATTTTGTAACATCAAACTTTCATT
>SSNS01000014.1:3554551-3632610 GCA_006937985.1 Aphyosemion australe | reverse complement strand
ACACACACACACACACACACACACACACACACACACACACACACACACACACACACGCACACACACACACACACACACACACACACACACACACAAACAAACGCACACAGCTTCCTTCTCATTTCCCATCTTTTTATTTTTTCTTTATCAACCTTTGCACACTCTGCTTTTGTGTATCATGAAAAATGTCAGGGTTTTGTTTTCCATTTCAAAATTCCATACTTTTCCAGCTCCCCATTTCCATGTTTCCTGTTAGCACATAACAACAACAACAGTTTGACAGTTAGAAGGCTTAATACTCATAACTTCATGACTTTCAGCAGAAGTATTGTTGCTTAGCACTGCAGTTCACAGGTGATGACACCAAATCTGTCCACCTCATGTGATGGGTTTATAAAGGTAATCCGGCCACGAGAGAGGACCAGGCATCTCTCTCCTCGGTGAGGTGCTCCAGCTCCTCCAGGGGATTCCCAAGGAGTTCCTAAACCAGAAAGGTATATGATCCTTTCAGCCAATTTAGGGTCTCTCAGTGGGATTTGCCTGGAAAATCTCCTAAGTCAGACACCTTAGTCCAACTGAAGTCAACCCAAACATACCTACAGCTAATCCAGCTAAGGCACCCAAATAATGTGATTAAAAAAAACAAATGTCTCTTCCTGTAGATGATATTCCAGGTTAGCCGAGCTATGACTGACCTGGACAGTCCCCCTTCCAGAAGTGACGGGAACATGGAAGCGGTCTTCTGATATCATCATCGCCACAGGAATGTGTTCATCTGACGTGTAACACCGTCACACAGTATGGTACACGCCAAATGTAAATGGTCTGTATTTGATATAGCACCTTCTAGGTTTCTACAACCCCCCAAGGTGCTTTACAGCACAGTCATCCACCCATGCACACACACACACACACTCACTGTCACAAAATAGCTCTCACGTGAAGGGCGTGAGAGTGTGGCGTGGTTAGATAACCCAGACGCGGAAAGATCGAGCGTTGGGGAGCAGCTAGCACGCAGTTTAATCTAGGAACAACAGCGCCGAACCCGAAAGGCAACGGGAGCGCGGCGTTGTTCCGGAAAGTAAGAGAGAAACTTACTTGGAGGTAGGCGGGAAGCCTGGTGAGTCGGGACGCTCCGGTAAAAACGGGAGACGCTCCGGAGGAGAGCCGGAAGGCTAGAGTGAGGAGCCGGGTGGCTTGGATGAAGAGCGGATTGGCTCGAATAAGGTGAGAGCGGTTAAACTCGAAGTAGAGCTGGATAGCTCGGAACTCTGACATGCAGAAACGATGACTGAGTGGCGAGGTGGAGTGTGCTTCCGGCTTTTAAGGATGACGTGGATGTGCGGGGCATTGTGGGAGGTGGAGTCAGAGTGTGGATGTGACACTCACATGCTGGTGGTGATGAGCTATGTAACTGCAGCTGCCCTGGGGCGTAATGACAGAAGCAAGACTGCAGGTTTAGTGTCTTACCCAAGAACACAAGGACACAACGACTGCGACACACGGGGCTCAAACCTGCAACNAATGAAAGTTTGATGTTACAAAATGAGAAATACATGTACAAAATGAAAGTTTGATGTTACAAAATGAGAAATACATGTACAAATTGAGAGAATTACATGTTACAAAACTAAAGTTAGATGTAAGTTACAAAACAAAAGTTTCAAGTACAAAATGAAAGTTTGATGTTACAAAACGAGAAATACATGTACAAATTGAGAATTACATGTTAGGAAACTAAAGTTAGATTTAAGTTGCACAACAAAAGTTTCATGTACAACACGAAAGTTTGATGTTACAAAACGAGAAATACATGTACAAATTGAGAATTACACGTTACAAAACTAAAGTTACAAGTTACAAATCCAGAGTTACGTGTCATGAAACATGTTTTCAGTTACAAAACTTGGTACAGGTTACATGTATTAAAGTCCCAATCCTAGCTCCATACTAAGTCAGACACCTTAGTCCAACTGAAGTCAAACCAAACATATCTACAGCTAATCCAGCTAAGGCACCCAAATAATGTGATTAAAAAAACAAATGTCTCTTCCTGTAGATGATATTCCAGGTTAGCCAAGCTATGACTGACCTGGACAGTCCCCCTTCCAGAAGTGACGGGAACATGGAAGCGGTCTTCTGATATCATCATCGCCACAGGAATGTGTTCATCTGATGTGTAACACCGTCACACAGTATGGTACACGCCAACTCTGACATGTTCTGTATTTGATAGTGGCGAGGTGGAGTGTGCTTCCGGCTTTTAAGGATGACGTGGATGTGCGGGGCATTGTGGGAGGTGGAGTCAGAGTGTGGATGTGACACTCACATGCTGGTGGTGATGAGCTATGTAACTGCAGCTGCCCTGGGGCGTAATGACAGAAGCAAGACTGCAGGTTTAGTGTCTTACCCAAGAACACAAGGACACAACGACTGCGACACACGGGGCTCAAACCTGCAACCCTCTGGTTAAAGGGCGGGTACTTAACTTCTCTGCCACCGTTGCCCACAATGTACCGCGCTGCAGCGTTGCTGTCACCCATTTCCTTGGCCATTGTGCATATCATGATTTTACTCCATCTGCTTCACTCCTGCAAGTATTTGTTTAGAATTTGTATGATGCTATAGGCTAACCAGTAGAATGCTAACATGAACGGGCGCCTACCATCACGGAGTCAAACACACTTCGTTCAATAATTCTATTTTCTAACTGACTTGTAAACTAGGATAAAGGCTCCCATTCTGGTTAAGGTGTTAGCTCGATTATTGCCATAGAGCGACGTATACGCCCATGTAACCACACTGACTCGCCCCAACCAAGACCAAAACATGATCTCAGAGTTCAAGAAGCTGCTCTCATCTCAGCTATACCTCAGTCTAAGCTGCAAACCACCTCAGTGCTCGCTGCCATTCGTGGCTTAGAGATGAAAACAGAACCACATCATCTGCAAAAGCAGAGATGACACCCTGAGGCTTCAAACCAGACAGCCTCCTCTCAGAGACGAGGCAGCCCTGGTGGTCTGACCCACACTGGAATGAGCTCGGTTTTTGAGTCAGGTGGGACTGGATAGCTGTTAGTCATACATACGGCAGAATGCCTCAGTGGACATGAGTCTTTAAAACTTTCAAAAATATCCATGATGCTTTAGTTTCTCAAACTTTTCAAGACCTGGCATAAGCTAAAATAAAATTCCATACTGTTCCAGACTCTGTAGGAACCCCATTATTGATTAATGTTATGTGGAAAACAACAACTTGTCTGATCAAATAAGCAGGAACCTGTTTCAAGGAATGTTATCAATATGGTCTGTTGACTCCAAAAATGTGAAAAACATTTTTTTAGCTAAAGTTTTCTCCCCTCAGGCTTCTCTTCGGTGAAAGTTTTCCTAACGTCGCCCATCGCTTATGTAAATTTAAACAGCAGATAAGCTGTTTGGCTCACTGCTTTAAGGTTCTCCCAGAGTCACACGTCATTGTCTTTTACCACAGATAATTACTCCCATTGCTGCCCCCCTTTCTGGTCTCAGCTTGATGGATGCTTCTCTCACTTCTACAGACAATGGCATCGTTTCGCTTCCCATTCCGTAATATTGCTGCCATAATTCTTAAATCATGTGAGTGCAGCCCTGAGATGCTGAAATAAAAAGTGGCATAGGAAAGGGCTTTGTGAGAAGCCTGAATGAATCAAAAACACTAAACTGTATGGCATGTGGTTTGCTTTTGCGCTGTTCATTTTACAGTATAAACAAACACATTAGGTATGTAAATGATCCCTATATGTATGCACATCTCAGAATAAATGTTTGTTTTAACGACTTGTGTTCTGATTTTGTCTTCTTCTACATCTCCATCTGTGCTAGCTCGCTCTGTAGTGTCAGACCTTTGCCACAATGAATGGAATTATTTAATCTGAAAACACACAGCTGGCCATTTAATTTGTCCTTCCTTTCAAAATAAAGGCAATTATTAGTGTTATACCCAGTCAATAAGAGTCAATCAGATGTTGCATTCCTCCATGTCTCTTATAGGTCTGCAAGTGCATCATAAAACATACATTTCTAAGAGTTTTTGTTTCTTTAGTGAGGGTTAGGGACTTGACCTCAACCCCTCAAGAAACCTTCAGACTCTACCAGCTTTAGCAAAATGCCAGAAGTACTTTTTTTTCTATAGAGGAACTATTACACAAAACTCACCTTTCACATCCTTTTGTGCCACCGTGTAGGTCTCTACTGCCTCTGCAAACACTCCAAACATGAGAAAACAACCGTGTTTGGTTTAAGGAATTATGTGCCTAAGTCATTTCAAAAAGTCCCAGTTTGTGATGTCACAAATTAGCACAGAAACACCTCTCACCTGTGGAAGAGCAGCTTCTGCTGGAGGAGCAGTGGCTCTACTCCGAGCCCCTCCCACTTATTGGAGCTTCTTAGCTTATCGACCGTTTGCACATGACGTTACTCTGATCATGGATCCGCCCGTTTCACCATGATGAAGTAAATCAACTGGGTACATTTTCGTCCTCTTTTGAAGCTGCCGAGAACACGCAAGCAGTGTAGATTGACATCACGTCTGTAGAACAGCGCAGGAAATTCAGGACATTTTGCAGCACACAGCTTATAACACTTCATCACCCATCAGCTTTAAAAAATGAACATGCATGCTTATTTTTTACAATGCTCCTTTAAAGGAGCCCATTTGTGGAGGCGGAGTCAGGTGAAATACAAAGCTTTATGACCCCATAACTGTCTAAAATTGAATTGATGTATCTATCTGAATTATACAAATGTTTTCATAACACATCTATCTTTTGATGTTCTAATAAAATGATCTGATTTATTGTGCAGACAAGCTTTGTTTGATTAAAATAATTTGGATACGTTTGGACGTTTCCCTGTGTTCCTGCAGGTAATCAGTTATCCGGTGTGATGAATGGACACGTTTCAACTTCACCAACTGGCTTTCCTGCTCAAGTTTATGTGAGAAAACAAGAAACTTTGTGACTTCAAACATTATTTATCTGCGTTTTAATCTCAGCCACAAACTTTGGCTAATCATCAACTCATCAGTTTGTTTGGCTAATTGTGTTTCAGTCATCAGATCTGAGCAGAAAGTGTTGTATTAGCTGTCAGAGTCAGCATGAAGTCTAAAAGGCTTCAGAACTGCTTTTGTAAAAGCTGACAGTGGAAGGTCCGCATATGAGGATGCACAATTATTATTTTTTAACCTTTTAAAGTCTTAAACGTGAAATGGAAATTTGAGATTTCTGTTTTTTTATAGGTTGATAACTCTAACCACTTTTTAATTTAAATTTCAGGTTCTGCTCAATGACTTTAAACCACTTAGTGAAAGTTTATTTCCATTAAAAAAATTTATTATTTTTTAAATTGAATATTTTTTTCATTTCACTTTTCACCACAGCTCAGAAATCAGTGATTTCATGTTGTAATAGATTGTAAAACATGACCCAGATGACAGGTTGTAAATACTCCGCTCTCAAACTCAATCACAGCTTCTCTCCAAACACGGCCCTGAGTAACTGCTGAAAAACGTTTGATTACTAATGTAGGGTTCCTGTCTGACTATTACAGCTATCACTGTAGATGGATCTCCACAGAAGAGCAGAGATTCAGGCCTCAGTGAATAGTCTTTCAAATCTAAAGATTAATTATCGCAAGGATAAAAAGCGTTTTTCTGCCCATCTTCTAATTGTACAGGCCATTATTGGACTCCAATAAGCAGCGGACTTGACAATCCCATTCATTATCATTTCTTTCAAATGGAATAATTACATGATAGCTGCTCCACTTTTTGCATCACTGAGATCCTGTGGAGAAAATTATAAAGTTCTGTAATTTTCTCTCCACAACCGTGGCGGCAGATTCTTTTATTGACTGGCAGAAAGATTGATTACAGATGTCTGAGATTCGTGACATTTGGAATTCTGAGTTCTCCTCTCACCAATACAGCTACTAAATAAAATAAAAGCATTTGTTAATCGCCAGGACATGAATATTGAATGAGCTGCATCCTGATTGGCTGGTTTACCCCGATAGGTCTATGACGCTGTCTGAAGCTAGAAACTATTGTGTGTGTGTGTGGGGGGGGGGGCGGACTATGTACAAACAAAGAAGTGAGTGTTCGACGAGTAGTCGTGCGGGGGTTTGCGGGAACACGAACATTAGTCATAGCTCGGGCTAACGTTAGCCGTTAGCATTACCACAACCAATGTTTTTTTTATGTCAAATTAAACCAGCTTTTCTCAGAGCGAACCGTTTCTCTGTGGTCATTGCAACATTACTAATTTACATAGAAAAGCAGATCAGAGACAGTCGACGTTTTAGTATACAGGTGCTGGTCATAAAATATCATGACACAGTTGATTTATTTCAGTAATTCCATTGAAAAAGTGCAACTTGTATATTAGATTCATTCATTACACACAGATTGATATATTCCAAATGTTTATTTCATTAATGTTGATGATTATAACTGACAACTACTGGGTCTGGCGTATTGCATCTTCCTCTTCACAATACCTCATAGATTTCCTATGGGATTAAGGTCAGGTGAGTTTGCTGGCCAATCAAGAACAGGGATACCATGGTCCTTAAACCAGGTACTGGTAGCTTTGGCACTGTGTGCAGGAGCCAAGTCCTGTTGGAAAATGAAATCTGCATCTCCATAAAGTTGGTCAGCAGCAGGAAGCATGAAGTGCTCTAAAACTTCCTGATAGACGGCTGCGTTGACCTTGGACCTCAGGAAACACAATGGACCATCACCAGCAGATGACATGGCACCCCAAACCATCACTGACTGTGGAAACTTCACACTGGACCTCAAGCAACGTGGATTCTGTGCCTCTCCTCTCTTCCTCTAGACCCTGAGGTATTTATTCCCAAAGGAAATGCAAAATTTATTACAGAACATAATTTTGGACCACTCAGCAGCAGTCCAGTCTTGCATACGTCTGTGCGTGGTGGTTCTTGAAGCACTGACTCCAGCTGCAGTCCACTCTTTGTGAATCTCCCCCACATTTTTGAATGGGTTTTGTTTCACAATCCTCTCCAGGGTGTGGTTATCCCTATTGCTTGAACACTTTTTTCTACCACATCTTGTCCTTTCCTTCACCTCTCTATTAATGTGCTTGGACACAGAGCTCTGTGAACAGCCAGTCTCTTTAGCAATGACCTTTTGTGTCTTGCCCTCCTTGTGCAAGGTGTCAATGGTCGTCTTTTGGACGACTGTCAAGTCAGCAGTCTTCCCCATGATTGTGTAGCCTACAGAACTAGACTGAGAGACCATTTAAAGGCTTTTGCAGGTGTTTTGAGTTAATTAGCTGATTAGAGTGTGGCACCAGGGGTCTTCAATATAGAACCTTTTCATAATATTCTGAGATACTGAATTTGGGGCTTTCATTAGTTGTCAGTTATAATCATCAAAATAATAGAAATAAGCATTTGAAATATATCAGTCTGTGTGTAATGAATGAATATAATATAGAAGTTTCACTTTTTGAATGGAATTGCTGAAATAAATCAACATTGTCATGATATTCTAAGTATATGACCAGCACCTATGGTATCTGGCATCCCAAGCTGCCTATTTTCAACCAGATAAACCTGGTTTTAAATTTTAGAAAACCTTTAGAGCCAGTTTTAAATATTCAGAAGCATCATACCTTAACTAAACTTCTCCTTCCAGGCTAATTTTGCATTAAATTATTTCAAATTTACAAAACAATAAAGGATTTAACTGAATGCCTCTTGCTACTTATGCAAACAAAAGCATGCTATAGCGGCATAGACGGTAAATGTCATCTGGTTTTATCGTTCTTGCTCCATATCTCAGCTCAGTAAACCGCTATGAATCACGATGGAGATCACCTGATAACTGTCTCGTCACACAGCCTCTGGAGGATCTCCTAATGTGACAGACAGTTTCCATCCTTTCTGCTGCACCTCCGATTTTCACACTGATCCTTCGAACGGACTGTTGTAAATGCAGCAAATACAGATTGGACATAATAGCTGGCAAAGATTCTCATATTACGGTGCACACAAGTGAGAGGAAGGAGGATGCTACAAAATATAATGGGCAATAGAAAGATCAGTGGCGAAGACAAATACCCTAATCCATTTTGCTGGCAGGAAAATAAAATCACGTCATTTATGCAGAGAAGAGGCGAGAGCTTTCTGTTCCTGTGCTGATCATTAGCATTTTCCCACCACAGCCAAAGAGCAGCAAAATGGACCGGCAAGTCCTGTTATGAGCCTCCTAGGAAGACGCGCTGTACAACACAACATTACACCTGCAGGAGAAGCTGCATCATTAACCTTGTAAAGTGGTGCTTGTAGAAGAAGATGTGTGGCACGTATTATAGGAAGCATTTTATCTTAATTTTAGCTCAAATACTAGAAATCTGTAAACTTTAGTGAATGTTTGATCAAACTTGGACAAACTGTTATTGTAAATAAGTCAAAGGCGTGGAATATTTTAGAATTCACACAGCAACTAAAACCTCTACTGCCGTCTCCTCCACTGCCTGGCTTATTCTTAAATAAAATGATTTTTTAGGAGAAAACCCCCATCTGTCCAAACACAAGTGCTGCAGTTTAAAACCTGGTATCAACTATTGGGCAGGGTTATAATGTCTGAGAAGAAATTTGGTGGGTTTAACTGAGCTGTGATACAATTTCCTCCATTTAGAACTAAACTGCGATTGCTAAATGTGACTAAGCAGTTTTAATTAGGCTCGCTGACAGACACTCAGCTGGAGGCCCATGAATACTGAGAGATCTCACTCCCTCTCCGCAACTACTTCTACTGCTACTTTTGTACTAATTAAGCAAAGCTCCAATTAATTTGATCCTATTTCTGTCTGCTCAGCTGAAAACATATTGCTGAATGTTCAAACGGTCCCTCAGCGTGTGTCCCGGTCAAATTAAAAGGGTCTAGTGGCAAAAGTCTGTTCTCACATTGCTGCTCTTTACTTTTATTTTCTCTTTTAAGTCATTTTACAGGTAAAGGTAAATAACAGATGAGTCGTTACAATCAGTTAGCCGTAATCGCCAATTATGAAAATACATTTAGAACGATTGATGAGAATAACTACAGATTTGATGATTTTAGGAGGCGTTTTAGTTTAAATTTGCTCTTTTTGAGTTATTGAAATTTTATTTTGAGTCACATATTAGGCCCAAAAGACAGTTTGATGAAAGTTGTAGTGCACTTATTAACGTTTAAAGAAAAAGACAATTGGAAAAATAGGATGCAGATGGAGGAAGAGCCAGATAAATGAAAGGAGAGATGGAAAGAATTGCAGGGCAGCATCTTTTGAATAGTTGAGCAGCGTGTTGAGACAGAGGCAGCCTTCTGAGACTAAACGTGTTCTCCAGCTCTGGTGCTCGCTCGGCCCGCTGTGTCAGCCCACACAAAGAGAGCTCGGTCTACCGTACACACACACACACACACACACACACACACACACACACACACACCAGGTTCACCACTCCTTCTGAAAGACTTGACTGCTCCTCTGACTTACAAGTTACCTTCAGCATCCACCATGATGAAAACGAGTGTCGACTTTTGTTCACACCCTGGGGAGCTGGTGTTCCATTCACCCTCCTTTTATTCTCTCCCTTCTCCCTTTTATCACCAATTTTCTTTTTTTAAATACCTCCACAGCAAGTGAAAAGAGCCCCGGATCTGCTTTCACATTGATTTCTCTCTCAATCTGACTCGTTTATTAGTTTCTCACTTCTCCATCACCACGCTAATGTTATTTTTTTTGATTGATTCTTGCACGAAGGACTTGCAACCACAATCAGACATGGAGAAATTCAGCTACACCAGTAATATATCATTTATAGTCAACTCAGCTTCACCTTAACAGTAGGTATTCTGGATGTTTCTTCTTTTAAACAGCAGAAAACCTCTAAAGAGCTTCAGGCTGAGTTCACTACCTGGACCGCCTATGTACACTAAAATGGACTTCAAATGCAAAACATTAGCATAATTGTTGCTTGAGCTAATTTAAATCTTGGAAGTTGATACTTTGATAAATATTTTGTGTCTTTGCATGTTGTGTGTGTGTGTGTGTGTGTGTGTGTGTGTGTGTGTGTGTGTGTGTGTGTGTGTGTGTCATGTGCATTGCTAACACTGACTGCATATTCACTTTGAGGTGAGATTATGCAGACTGTATCCTCATATGGGGGTTTGACTTGCCCCAGAAAAACAATGTGAAAAGGCCAGCACATATCAGCAGTTTGGTAAACAGCCTCCTAATTACACTCATTGATTACACACACCTGGCTCAGTCACCCATGAGATGATGGTGCTTGACGGGCCAGCCAGCATTCTGTCAATCCAAAAGTGTCTGCTCTGTTATTTCAGGGGAAACGTAGCATCTTGGAGAGACGAACATGTGGGCTTTTTTTTTTTTTTTGCAAGCGATATGTTCAAATCCTTATCAGGAGTCTGTGATGATAAGAAAGTAAGTAAGTAAGTAAGGAAGGAAGGAAGGAAGGAAGGAAGTCAGTAAGTAAGGAAGTAAGGAAGTCAGTAAGTAAGGAAGGAAGGAAGGAAGTCAGGAAGGAAGGAAGAAGTAAGTAAGTAAGTAAGTAAGTAAGTAAGTAAGGATGGATGGATGGATGGATGGAAGGAATTAAGGAAGTAAGTCATTAAGTAAGTAAGTCATTAAGTAAGTAAGTAAGTAAGTAAGTAAGTAAGTCATTAAGTAAGTAAGTAAGTAAGTAAGTAAGTAAGTAAGTAAGTAAGGATGGATGGAAGGAATTAAGGAAGTAAGTCATTAAGTAAGTAAGTAAGTAAGTAAGGAAGGAAGGAAGGAAGGAAGGAGTAAGTAAGTAAGTAAGTCATTAAGTAAGTAAGTAAGTCAGTAAGTCAGTAAGTAAGTCAGTAAGGAATTAAGGAAGAAGTAAGTCAGTAAGTAAGGATGGATGGAAGGAATTAAGGAAGAAGTAAGTCAGTAAGTAAGGATGGATGGAAGGAATTAAGGAAGAAGTAAGTCAGTAAGTAAGGATGGATGGAAGGAATTAAGGAAGAAGTAAGTAAGTAAGTAAGTAAGGATGGATGGAAGGAATTAAGGAAGGATGGATGGAAGGAAGGAAGGAAGGATGGAAGGAAGTAAGTAAGTAAGTAAGTAAGTAAGTAAGTAAGGAAGTAAGTAAGTAAGTAAGTAAGTAAGTAAGGATGGATGGAAGGAATTAAGTAAGTAAGTAAGTAAGGATGGATGGAAGGAATTAAGGAAGGAAGGAAGGAAGGAAGGAAGGAAGGAAGGAAGGAAGGAAGGAAGGAAGGAAGGAAGGAAGGAAGGAAGGAAGGAAGGAAGGAAGGAAGGAAGGAAGGAAGGAAGGAAAGAAAATAGGTAGTTTGCACCAGCCTCTTGGAATCTCGTGGCGTGTGACTGCAACAAGGTCCAACATCATTCATGAGGTTTTAAGTGTTAAAAGTAGAGGTGGGGATTACGCGTTAATTATGATTAATTAATTAGAAAAACAAAACACGTTAAGAAAAATTCCCACATTTAACCCTTTGGGCCTGAGGGTCCCCCAATTGGGGGATGTTAAAGTTTAGCAGCATAATACATGCCCTAAACATCAATGAATATCGTCAAGCAGCACCTCTAAAAAACCTTCAGAACCTTAGCTACACGACCATGCAAACCTAACCCTCTGCCTCATTATTTTTAATTAAAAAAAAATGCTTTGGGGCAAATTTTCTTGAACGATTAAAATGTGATTAATCAAGATTAATTAAATACAAAGCCTCTAATTAATTAGATACATTTTTTAATCAAGTCCCACCCTTAGTTAAAAGTAAGTCATTTATAATAGAGAAAACCATAAGTCAATGATACGTCATCAACAACAAAAATAATGTTTCATTTAAGTTTTCTTTGAAAATCTATTCTTTACCAACATTTAGGGAAAAACATTTAAAAGCTTCTTCCTCCACTCATGTCTCGTTGAATAAAGTCAAGTAAATTCAATTTTGTCCCGTAAAATGTGATGTAATTCATTCACTTTTTGCCCTTACCCACTTAATCCTGTTTAGGGTCACAGAAAGCTGCAGCGTGTCTCAACCAGGACACTCCTGCAGAGGAACGTTTACATTCTTATGGTCCCATTTAACTGTAATAAAAGGTTAAGACACCATGTTGGATTTATCCTGAGTGTGGCTTTATTGCCTATTTGAAAACTGAATATGTGCACTGCTCAGCTGTTTGTTAGAGAAATAGCTCAACAGGACCACAATACCATGATAGACCCAGGAATACATACAGCCTCTCTGTGTGGTGCCTCTGCTCAGTCGCTCGTTCCACGTTTGTTTGTTCAGTGTCAGATATTATCTAAAAGCAGTTTTCAAAAGCTGCATCTGAAATAGTGATTTCCTTCATCCAAAGGAGATCTTTGACCAGTTCATTCAGCTACAAAGCAAAGAACGAGCTGAATATAAATCAGCATCAAAACTGCTGAAGGACAGGGCATGAGCTTAAACAAAGATACCTTATGAGAGGAAGTATCCATACTAATCCATGGTGAGCTCTGGTTCTCTTTTGTGGTTTTCATTAAGGTTGGATGTAAAAAGTTAAATATAGATCTAGAGGGATTTCCATGTCTTTGGAAGCATTGCTTTCAAGGTAGAACCAGGACTTAATGTTACTCAATAATTAGGAAAATTCAGATTTATAGCATTGAGTCTTGTCAGGATTTTCATGGAGGTGAGAATCCAAACACAAGTAGATCTGGAGACAATGTAAATGCAATTTGTATCATGAAGAACAGAAAGAACCCAGAGCTTTCAGAGACGCAAAACAACGTGAGGAACAGACAAGGGAATATGAAGTAAGAGCTTTTTAAATATAACTGGGAGATGAAGGGAGATACAAAGGAACAGGTAAGATGAGTCCTGATTACAATTAATGTGTGGCTAACAAACTGGACTGAGGCAGATACAGAGACACTGGGAGAACTGGGAGAATGGTCTAACAATAAAGAGACACAAAGGAAATAACTTAAGAACAAGAAATAAACTAATGCAACAGAGGGGAATAATACTAAAATACACAGAAACACGGGGAGAAAACATGATCAGAGGGAAAACTGAATTCATAACACGCATCTGTTTACCACACACCAGTGTGTGTGTGTGTGTATATATATATTTTATTTATTCTTTATTTAACCAGGAAGGTCCCATTGAGATTAAAAACCTCATTTTCAAGGGAGTCCTGGCCAAGAGGCAGCAAGAGTTACAGTTACAACATATATATATATATTTTCCAGTTACACAGACATGTTATGTACAGAATTACAGAAGGCAATTACAACACAGGGTATCTCTCTCAAGGGCTCTCAGTCTGGTTTTAAATGTATTCAAGGAGATAAGCTCGGTTAGTTTCCAGTTTTCCTGCAGCCTGTTCCATGCAGAAGGAGCAGAGTGAACAAAAGCCCTTTTACCCAGTTCAGTGCGAGCAAACGGAACACAGAGTAACAACTGATCGTTTGCACGCAGACTGTGAGAAGTTATACTTCTCCGTGAGATTAAGTTACAGATGTAGTTGGGTAGTAATCCAAGCATGGCCTTGTAAATGAAAGTGTACCAATGTGCCAACCTCCTGGTGGACAAAGAAGGCCATCCCACTCGAGAATACAATTCACAATGATGGGTCAGTGGTCTACAGTTAGTAATAAACCTCAGCGAGGCATGATAAACCACATCAATCTTACCAAGACACTGTGCTGAGGCATTCATATACAAAAGGTCTCCATAATCCAGAACAGACAGAAATGTTGCAGTAACTAGTCGTTTTTTTGCCTCAAAGGAAAAACACAGTTTATTTCGAAAAAAGAAACCCAGTCTGAGTTTGAGTTTCTTCACAAGATTATCTATATGGGGCTTGAAGGAGAGGGAGTCATCGAGCCAGACACCAAGGTATTTGTATGTGTGGACCACCTCTATGATATTTCCCTCCAGAGTGGTCACTGGGGGCATACTTAGAGGTCTTTTTTTAGAGTTTGAAAACAACATTAGTTTAGTCTTGTCAGCATTGAGGACCAATTTTAACTGCAGAAGTGTTTGTTGGACCTCATTAAAAGCTTTCTGTAAGACTTCAACAGCTTTAGTGGGGGATGTTCCAAAACAGTAAATGATTGTGTCATCAGCGTAAAAGTGCANATACAGTTATTTATTCTATGGAGAAAAAAACTTTGGATCCAGTCTGAATTAAGTATTTTTCAATCAGAAACAAAAACCATGTGTCCTTTAGTTTACAGATTTATGACTAAATGGGTGTTTGCATGTACAACACACTTAGGGATGGACTTGGGTAAGTGAACCGTTGGTAATGAACAGACAGGTCCTCTGAAATAGGTGGCTAGCCTGCTGCCCTGAAGCTAGCAGCAGCATGCAGTCACAGCAGGGAAAAATTACCCAAGTGGAACAAGACACTGATGTTCAGATTGATGAGTGCCTCCGAGAAAAATACCACTTTGGTTCAGTCTCCCAGTCTTTGTTTTGGTGGAACTAATAGGATCAGTTTGAAGTTTCAGTCAGGGGTGCAGTCTGCTGAGGTTCACGGGCCCATAGTTTGTTTTTGTTTGGATCCAACTCTAATATTTCATCAAAGTGTGACTAAATTATAAAGGAAAGAATATATATGACAAACAAGAGGTAACCACACCTGTGAGGCACACAAATACACAAAAGTCTAAAATAACTCAAACTCATGCATGGTCTGATATTCAATGAGGCGTCTTGAATTAACGCAAATGAAAATCTGTGAGTATAATAATCATTTTGTTTGGTTACAAAATGTAACACTTCATTAACACAAAATGTGAGTTTTTTATTTTGAGACCGAGTTGGTGCTGCCTTTGAGACTGACAGGGTTCCAGGATCCCAGAGTGGGGAATCCAAACTTTTCAAGGTGAGGGCCAAAATCAACAAGTTAAAAGTTTTTTCTGGTCACAAAAGTAAAAGTAAAAGAAAAAATAATTATATTGTGAATTTTTCATTTGTACTGCTAAAAGTTGATCTTGTATGACTTAAAATCTGATCACAAAGAGGTCAATCTACATCAACATGCATTTGGGGGCCGCACAAAATCACTCTAGTGGTTACAAATGGCCCCCGGGCCGCACTTTGGACATACCTGGTCCAGAGACAAAGTCATTTTCTTCTCTCAGGACTGTAACCTTCTTGAAAAATAGAAGAATCATCATTCACACAGTCATGGAACAATTTGTGTCTAGGTTGATAAACATTAGGACTGGCCTGATACACATTCTGAGAAATATCCACATCTACCAAGTTGTACACCTTTGCCCAGTCTTTTTTCACAACATTGGTTCAGTACTTTGAGGTTTGTGGACATCGCTTAAATCAGAACCCTCTTAAGGTCCCACAGCATTTTAATCAGATTGTGATCTGGACTTTGCAAAAGTGTGATTATTTCCTATTATATTATTTATTATTCAATAGTTATGAACCAGTGTGTTCCAAGAACAGTCCCAGAATTCCATCAACCAGCCTCCATCACACTCGCCATCCCCGCAGACTGAACCAACATCAGGACTCCACTACCCAGCATGCACCAGACAGGACTTCATGTCCACACCATTAACCCGGGGACTATATCAGGAAGTTCTCTGTCAATCATTGTTGAACTGTTGAACTCATTCCAATCGACTCGCCAAAACATTGTCCAGAGTTTTCCAGACCGGCCTGTCAGCTTACCAGACCTGTCGACTTCCCGTAAGTTCCATTTCATTTCATTATTCTGATACCACCACACGCTCTTGTTTTCTTTCGAGCTGTGTACCACGGTTCGTGTCTGTCCAAACCCAGTGCCAGTCACTACGCGCTTGGGTCATAACACAACCACTACCGAACCTCTGCCTGCTCAGCTCAGACCTAGATCCTGACAAATACACTGGCATTCAGAGGAGTTCATGATCAACTCAATAATCACAAGGAGCCCAAATCATCAGTCTTCCACTATGGGGGAATTTAACTGACAAATATCAAGAGCTTGAATTTTAAATTTAAGAGCAGGATTTTATATCCTTGCTTTCAAAACTTGTAATGCTTGCACTCAAAATGTCTGCTCTCGTTCAAATATACTCTGTTCTCCCTCAAATCCTTCTTTCTGCACTCAGATTTTAAGTTTCTTGCACAGATATTTTCTTCACCTGTGCAAACTTTCTCTCTGCACGGATCAAAACTGCTCCCACAACTCTGTTCCCTGCGCTCACGGATTTTTTCTGCTCGCTCGCAAACCTGGTAGTATAATCTCCTAGCAACCGCTCGGCCAATGGGAGACTGTTTGGAACTGGGCGGTGACAAACCTCTTCAGGGTGCGCTTGTTTTCTTCATGTGAGCTTGCCTGTGTAGTTTAAACATATAGCTACATCTGCTTTTCCTGCACTGAAAACAGGCCTATATAAGAATGTATTTTATGTATTTTGTGTATATTTCAAATGTATCTGGTCTAAACATGTCTTAGTTTTAAAATGTTAGCATGAATTCATAGTTTGTGAAACATTAAAATCGTGTTTTCTGTGGAAACTGCGCCCCCTAGTGGAGAAGCTTTGGAGGAAAGAATAAACTCGTCAGTCTGCCATCTTTCCATCGCATCAGTTACATAACTTTTATATTTATCAGAGATATTTGGTTGCCTTGCAAACTTTCCACAAGAAGGTAAGTAGAACTTTATTTAAAATATCAGTGTGTAAATTAATGTAGCCGTTTCACATTTGACTTTATCAAGATATCAGTATTTTTCTCATTTAAACCGAGGATGGTTAGTGGACAGGTGATGAAGCTGACTTTTGACGATAGTTTTTAATGTCATCTAAACTGATAAATAATAACCTATAAATAACTGCTTCGAAACTCTTTATTGTCAGATAGACCCACCGTGTAGCCTACAAACCCAGGTTGTAATGGTAGCTGNTTTGCAAGCGATATGTTCAAATCCTTATCAGGAGTCTGTGATGATAAGAAAGTAAGTAAGTAAGGAAGTAAGGAAGGAAGGAAGGAAGGAAGGAAGTCAGTAAGTAAGGAAGTAAGGAAGTCAGTAAGTAAGGAAGGAAGGAAGGAAGTCAGGAAGGAAGGAAGGAAGGAAGGAAGTCAGGAAGGAAGGAAGGAAGTCAGGAAGGAAGGAAGGAAGGAAGAAGTAAGTAAGTAAGTAAGTAAGGAAGGATGGATGGATGGATGGATGGAAGGAATTAAGGAAGTAAGTCATTAAGTAAGTAAGTCATTAAGTAAGTAAGTAAGTAAGTAAGTCATTAAGTAAGTAAGTAAGTAAGTAAGTAAGTAAGTAAGTAAGTAAGGATGGATGGAAGGAATTAAGGAAGTAAGTCATTAAGTAAGTAAGTAAGTAAGTAAGGAAGGAAGGAAGGAAGGAAGGAAGGAGTAAGTAAGTAAGTAAGTCATTAAGTAAGTAAGTAAGTAAGTAAGTCAGTAAGTCAGAAAGTAAGTCAGTAAGGAATTAAGGAAGAAGTAAGTCAGTAAGGAATTAAGGAAGAAGTAAGTCAGTAAGTAAGGATGGATGGAAGGAATTAAGGAAGAAGTAAGTCAGTAAGTAAGGATGGATGGAAGGAATTAAGGAAGAAGTAAGTAAGTAAGTAAGGATGGATGGAAGGAATTAAGGAAGGATGGATGGAAGGAAGGAAGGAAGGATGGAAGTAAGTAAGTAAGTAAGTAAGTAAGTAAGTAAGGAAGTAAGTAAGTAAGTAAGTAAGTAAGTAAGGATGGATGGAAGGAATTAAGTAAGTAAGTAAGTAAGGATGGATGGAAGGAATTAAGGATGGAAGGAATTAAGGAAGGAAGGAAGGAAGGAAGGAAGGAAGAAAGGAAGGAAGGAAGGAAGGAAGGAAGGAAGGAAGGAAGGAAGGAAGGAAGGAAGGAAGGAAGGAAGGAAGGAAGGAAGGAAGGAAGGAAAGAAAATAGGTAGTTTGCACCAGCCTCTTGGAATCTCGTGGCGTGTGACTGCAACAAGGTCCAACATCATTCATGAGGTTTTAAGTGTTAAAAGTAGGGGTGGGAATTACGCGTTAATTATGATTAATNTTTAGAGTTTGAAAACAACATTAGTTTAGTCTTGTCAGCATTGAGGACCAATTTTAACTGCAGAAGTGTTTGTTGGACCTCATTAAAAGCTTTCTGTAAGACTTCAACAGCTTTAGTGGGGGATGTTCCAAAACAGTAAATGATTGTGTCATCAGCGTAAAAGTGCATATTAGCATCTGACACGTTTTGTCCTATGTCATTTATATACATAATGAACAAGAGGGGTCCCAAAACCGAACCCTGTGGTACTCCCTTGTGGATACTCAAAAATTCAGAGGACAACCCATCACATTTAACACATTGAGTTCTGTCATTCAAGTAGTCTGTGAACCATGAGATCGCATGTTCAGACAATCCCAAACAAGGAAGCTTTTGTTTTAAAACAGCATGGTCTACAGTGTCAAAGGCTTTTGACAGATCAATAAAAAGTGAGGCACAGTACTGCTTTTTATCCAGAGCAACAAGAATGTCATTGATCACCTTTGTGGCTGCAGTGATGGTGCTGTGCTTTTTTCTGAAACCTGATTGCAGGTTTGAGAGAAGGTCATTTGAATATAAAAAGTCTTTCAATTGTTCACTTACTAGGGTCTCTAGAGTTTTTGCCAGGACACACAGATTAGATATTGGTCTGTAATTTGTTAATAGAGCTGGGTCACCACCTTTTAGTAAAGGAGTCACAAAAGCAGACTTCCAAACTGATGGTATTTGTTTGGTTTTGATAGATAGATTAAAAATAACTGTAAGAGGCTCTGCAATGAAATCAGCAGCCATTTTCAAAAAATAGGGTTCAATCATGTCTGGGCCAGAGGGTTTTCTGGGATCCAGAGTTCTAATAATTTTATGCACTTGCTCTACAGTAAACGGAACAAAGTTAAAAGAGGCACCAGGGGTCATTTGGGAATCTGTGCAGGGCGACACAGAGGGTGTTCCAGTAGAAGTAGACACTGAACCAGATGAGATAAAATGCTTGTTAAAACAGTTTAAAACCTCAGTTTTATCATGCACCGGGACAGAGTCGTTTAGGACAAATTTTGGAAGAGCATGAGAAGTTAAGTTGACAGATAAAGACTTAATGACTTTCCAAAATTTCTGTGGATTATTTAGGTTCTCAGTTGTGATAGATACGTAATAGTCTGATTTGGCCTTTTTGATGAGAGTAGTACATTTATTTCTTAGTTGTTTAAAGATAGCCCAATCAGAGGGGAGGTTTCCTTTTCTGGCTTTGGCCCATGCCACATTACGCTGATTGATAATATTTGACAGCTCGGGGGTGAACCAGGGGTTTTCTCGTCCTTTGATTCTGAGTTTCCTGAAGGGGGCGTGCTTATTTACAATTTCCATGAAAGTCTCTTTGAAGAATGCCCATGCTAGCTCGACATCTGGTAACAAATCTATTTGCCTCCAATTAACCAAGGACAAATCCTTGTGAAAAGCTTGTTCACTGAATTGTTTAAAATTTCTCTTGTAGATGATGCGTGATTTGGATTTAGGCATTTTAGTGCTCCTGCAAGTGGCAACAACACAATGATCACTCAAGTCATTGCAGAAAACACCTAATGATGAGAATTTATGAGGCACATTTGTTAAAATTAAATCAATCAAATATATACTATATTATATATATATATATATATATATATATATATATACATATATATATTCAGGTTTGGCTCCACCCCTATATATAGTAAATGGTAAATGGCCTGTATTTGTATAGCGCCTTCTTAGGGTTCTACAACCCCCCAAGGCGCTTCACAACACAATCAGTCATCCACCCATTCACACACACATTCACACGCTGGTGGGGATGAGCTACAACGTAGCTACAGCTGCCCTGGGGCGCACTGACAGAGGTGAGGCTGCCGAGCACTGGCGCCACCAGTCCCTCCGACCACCACCAGCAGGCAAGGCTTGCCCAAGGACACACAGCAGCATTCTCTGGCCGGAGCCGGGATCGAACCTGCAACCTTCCGATTACTGGACAACCCGCTCTACCTCCTGAGCTACTGCTGCCCGTACATCTGTATATATTTAAAACATCTGTATATTAGTTCTTAGTACATCTGTATATCACTTTGGTGTATATAGACCATCTGTATAAAGTTAAAGTCCCAAGTCATCATCACACACTGGTGAAATTACATCTCTGCATTTGACCCATCCCCATGGTGGGGAGAGGTGAGCTGCAGCTGTGGCCGCACTCGGGAACTATTTGGTGGTTTAACCCCCCAATCCAACCCCTTAGTGCTGAGTGTCAAGCGAGGAGACATTGGGTCCCATTTTTTCAAAGTCTTTGGTATGACCCGACCGGGAATCGAATCCTGATCTCCCAGTCCCGGGTCGGACACTCTACCACTAGGCCACCGGAGCTGGTATGCTCCCCATTCTGATCCACACTGGTGTATACGCTCTGGTTTGACTCTATGATTTTTGGTCTTTACGGAAGTCGTACAAAAACTGGACTGCATCTGTTCTGCATGTGATGTAGGTGAGGGATGGAGCTGGGGGACACAGGGGAAGCAAAACATGACAAGTCTGGAGGGTTGTTTTGTTTGTTTTTTTAACTATTGTGTTTTTTTGTTTTGTAGGATTGGATACAGTTATTTATTCTATGGAGAAAAAAACTTTGGATCCAGTCTGAATTAAGTATTTTTCAATCAGAAACAAAAACCATGTGTCCTTTAGTTTACAGATTTATGACTAAATGGGTGTTTGCATGTACAACACACTTAGGGATGGACTTGGGTAAGTGAACCGTTGGTAATGAACAGACAGGTCCTCTGAAATAGGTGGCTAGCCTGCTGCCCTGAAGCTAGCAGCAGCATGCAGTCACAGCAGGGAAAAATTACCCAAGTGGAACAAGACACTGATGTTCAGATTGATGAGTGCCTCCGAGAAAAATACCACTTTGGTTCAGTCTCCCAGTCTTTGTTTTGGTGGAACTAATAGGATCAGTTTGAAGTTTCAGTCAGGGGTGCAGTCTGCTGAGGTTCACGGGCCCATAGTTTGTTTTTGTTTGGATCCAACTCTAATATTTCATCAAAGTGTGACTAAATTATAAAGGAAAGAATATATATGACAAACAAGAGGTAACCACACCTGTGAGGCACACAAATACACAAAAGTCTAAAATAACTCAAACTCATGCATGGTCTGATATTCAATGAGGCGTCTTGAATTAACGCAAATGAAAATCTGTGAGTATAATAATCATTTTGTTTGGTTACAAAATGTAACACTTCATTAACACAAAATGTGAGTTTTTTATTTTGAGACCGAGTTGGTGCTGCCTTTGAGACTGACAGGGTTCCAGGATCCCAGAGTGGGGAATCCAAACTTTTCAAGGTGAGGGCCAAAATCAACAAGTTAAAAGTTTTTTCTGGTCACAAAAGTAAAAGTAAAAGAAAAAATAATTATATTGTGAATTTTTCATTTGTACTGCTAAAAGTTGATCTTGTATGACTTAAAATCTGATCACAAAGAGGTCAATCTACATCAACATGCATTTGGGGGCCGCACAAAATCACTCTAGTGGTTACAAATGGCCCCCGGGCCGCACTTTGGACATACCTGGTCCAGAGACAAAGTCATTTTCTTCTCTCAGGACTGTAACCTTCTTGAAAAATAGAAGAATCATCATTCACACAGTCATGGAACAATTTGTGTCTAGGTTGATAAACATTAGGACTGGCCTGATACACATTCTGAGAAATATCCACATCTACCAAGTTGTACACCTTTGCCCAGTCTTTTTTCACAACATTGGTTCAGTACTTTGAGGTTTGTGGACATCGCTTAAATCAGAACCCTCTTAAGGTCCCACAGCATTTTAATCAGATTGTGATCTGGACTTTGCAAAAGTGTGATTATTTCCTATTATATTATTTATTATTCAATAGTTATGAACCAGTGTGTTCCAAGAACAGTCCCAGAATTCCATCAACCAGCCTCCATCACACTCGCCATCCCCGCAGACTGAACCAACATCAGGACTCCACTACCCAGCATGCACCAGACAGGACTTCATGTCCACACCATTAACCCGGGGACTATATCAGGAAGTTCTCTGTCAATCATTGTTGAACTGTTGAACTCATTCCAATCGACTCGCCAAAACATTGTCCAGAGTTTTCCAGACCGGCCTGTCAGCTTACCAGACCTGTCGACTTCCCGTAAGTTCCATTTCATTTCATTATTCTGATACCACCACACGCTCTTGTTTTCTTTCGAGCTGTGTACCACGGTTCGTGTCTGTCCAAACCCAGTGCCAGTCACTACGCGCTTGGGTCATAACACAACCACTACCGAACCTCTGCCTGCTCAGCTCAGACCTAGATCCTGACAAATACACTGGCATTCAGAGGAGTTCATGATCAACTCAATAATCACAAGGAGCCCAAATCATCAGTCTTCCACCACCATGGTGGCAGAGATGAGTAACATCCTTATTTTAGTCCAGTTTGTCTAAATAATGATGTTCCAATTGTGTGTCATTCACATTGATCAACCTTATTCCAGCTGAAATGTTCTTTTCTTGAGTTTCTCTTTCGACCTTTTACAAGCTGTACTTATTTGGTCTGTTTCTAATTATGACATTGTGAACTTTAACCGATGCCTGTAAGATGTTTTTGTTATTTCTAAAAGAACTGACGAATCAGAGTTTACATTGCCATGGGTTGTGAAATTCCACCTGCAAATAATTATTGTCAATACAAAATAAAACTGTTTTAAATGGTGTTATTGGTCAGGATCATTTTCTTATTTATAAATATTTTTCACTTAAGTATTTTTGAATCATTTGAATAATGACAGTTTTCTTTGTACCGCTACACCGTCCATGTTCAGCAGATAGCTGAAACATTCTCCTGCTTACTGAACCCCCCCACCCCTCAGTGCCTTCTTCTCCAATCTTATAATAAAAGCTGAATTAGCCATGGCATATACCATCCAAGCATGCAAAGGCCGTCGGTCTTCCCTCACTACTACTCAATCATGTAATTGAATAGCAAGTCTTCTGGGGCCCCTTCATAACTGACTGACCCTCTCTGCATGCACAGAGCGATGCACAAAGATGATATCTGATACATTTAGTCAGCTGTCCTTTACTCTTATGCCTGGACCTTCATGTGCTGTACTGATAAAGAGAATAAAGTCTGTCGGACCCTAAAGTATGAAATTGTTCATATCAAGGTCCTCGTAAACTTTGTGCTTTAAACTTTGCATAATCCCCTATTAAGATATTTTATATTAGAATGTCCAGCTCTTCTCACCAAGTCAATCTTATTTTCCATAAATTGATGCAAAGCTCACTTATGTTCTTTGCTGCCCCCTATTTTAGCTCCCAGTAATACAGGCAGCAGCACAACCAGCTGTGGTATAATTAACTTCTCATTAGTGCAGACAATAATGAATATTTTGTAATCTTGCTTGCCCGGTCTCTCAATGCTCCTTTTGCTGCACAAGTATTTCACCTCCTCATGTTACCAACTTCACCAAAGCCCTGCTGGAGGGACAAATCCACTTCTATTAAAAAGAAAGCAAGCAAACAACAATTAGCTTCCTGTTGACAGAGACCAGTAGACTCATCTGCTTGTAAATGACCCCACACTGAGTCATGATCCTTTAACTTTAGGTGTTTTTAATGAACCATTAAAGGTGAAGGTGGTCATGGGACACCACACACAAACACACACACACACACACCTAAACACTTATCCACAGGAACGCTGATGGAGTGGTATCTCAGTTTGAGACAAGCATTGGTACAACATTACAAAAGTATTTCTGAATAGATTTAAAAGAACATGTAACATGGACAATATTTCAAATGTGCTTCTGAGCAAATTAGTACTGCTTGCAAACCTCATGTAGCAGTAAAAGGTGTTTTTTATTCTAATAATGCTAATCATGAAAATAATAATATTAATGATTTAACTAAATTTAAACAGATAAACACCTAGCAAGGCTAAGACCAGTTTGTTTATGGGTGTATGCAACCACAAGCAGCAATGGCTGTAGAGCTTTTCATGCAACTTGGGGAACTGTCAGAATATTCAAGTGATGCAAACTTGATGGAGGTGAAAATGTTAATCAAATGGTGTTTGCATTATATTTTTAACATTTCTGAAGTAATTTTTTTCTAAGAAGCCTTTACTTTGCTCCTCTTTGCCTTACCTGGACTAGCCATAAACTTGTCAAAGCTAGTCAGTGTGAGGACAATTAAGATTAGGGCGTATTGTGTTAATGTATTAATTAATTAGCTCTGACCAGGATGTCAGAGAAGACCAAACCTGACTTAATTAAAAATAAACACTGATGGCTTGATAGTGTGGTTAAGATTCACTTTTACCAGATTTATGTGCCATAAAATAAGGTTTGAGTTGATATTTTTAATTTTCATTAGCATTAATTTAACGATTGATCATTATCATAATATATGTTTTTAGCCTTTTATTTTCAGTTGCATTTTTATTTATTCATTTCCTTTTTTCATTGTTGTAAATTCAAAAATAATTTATTTTAAAAAATGTCATAATTGATCTGATTTAATCAAACATATTTTTATTATGTTACTATTGTAATGTTTTTATTATTTGAAGATTTATTTTATTATTTTTATTCCTTTTTTGACACTACCTTCATTTTCCCCCATGTGTCGTTTTATTTACTCGTCATTGTTTTACTTTTTGTTGCTTTTCTCTTAATTTTTCGTCCCATATGGAAAATTTTATATAAAACTAAAATGGGGATTAATAAAGAATTAAATATCTCTTGGGAAAAAAATAAAAATAAACAAACAGCTTATCATTGTATGTTTTATTTTAATAACACTGTATGCATAGTTTTCTTTGACATCTTTCATCCAAACCACCAAAGCGTTTGGGGAAGACTACAGAGGAAATTATCTGTGGAATGTTCTGGACAGTGTTGTTTTGGACTGTTGCATTAAGGGAATAAATGAAGCTGTTGTAAAAACATTAGAAACATGAAAATGATCATGTTACATTTATAATCTTAAACTAATATGTGATAAAGCATGATTTAACTCTGGAACTCATGTCATTAATCACTATTAAAACACTTTTATCAACTGACAGCTCTAGTTAAGATACAAGTTGTTCATATTCACAGAACCTCACTTAGAAAACTTGAACTTTCCTTTTAATGGCACATTCGGTTCACTAGAGCTCGTATTTGAAAGGGTGAGGTTGTGTGCAGCTTTGATGGCTCACTAGATTCTGACAGGTGAACAGGATAAACAACCATGCATGATTACTCTCACACCTACGCTCAATTTAGAAACCCCAATATATCTCACACGCGTGTTCTTTTTTGGACTTTGGGAGGATACCAGAATATGCAGAGGAGCTATGTAGGCCTGAGGAGAACATGCAAACTTAGAAGATGGCTTCAATGAAATGAAGCTCTTAGTGTTTAATAGATTTAACGGCATCAGTGCTATCCAACAGAGCATGAAGCTGGAGCTTGAACAGTACTAAAGGGTTTAACAGTTAGTAGTACATAGTCATAACTGAGTGTTGTTTATCAAATAACATTCTTTCTATTATCTTATTCTAGAATGTGTCAGATGAAGGCTGGTGTCAGAAATCCATGAAGCAAGTAGAACTTCTAATCAGAATGTGTGAAAGTTTCTTGCCAGAATAAAAAATAGATGCAAGTTTGACTTTGATGCCAAAGGTTTTGAGTCCCATCCAGGTGGTGGTGAGGACATTGCTTTATTCATAGTGTTGGAGATGCAATCATCCAGAAATGTTAAAAATAGAAAACTGACATGCTCAAATTCATGCTTTCTCCATGGCAAGGAACCACCCCCACCCCCCATAGGAAGATCACCCCGAGGGTCCAACCAGCAGCCCAGGAGATAATAACGGCGAGCGCCTACGGCCCACCCACACCAGGGCAGGCTGAACTCAGCTGACCTGGACCTAAGGGCACCGGACCCCAGTGGAGACCCAACGGAGCCCAGGGGCCTGGGCCCCACCAGGTGGCCACTGGGAGCGAGAAGGCAGACGCCAAAACTACGAGCCCCAGGCATGAGAGCCCTTTTCCCTTGAAGTATCAAATATCTCAGGTTCTTGTTCACCTATAGTGATCAAAAGAACGAGATCACGGATACAAGCGGCTGAATTGAGTTTTCTCTGCAGGGTGTCTGGGCTCTCCCTTAGAGATAGGGTGAGAAGCTTGGTCATCCAGGAGGGCTCAGAGTAGATCCGCTGCTACTCTACATCAAGAGGAGCCAGTTGAGGTGGCTCGGACATCTGGTTAGGATGCCTCCTGGACGCTTCCCGGGCACGTCCTACAGGGAGGAGACCCAATGGAAGACCCAGGACACGCTGGCCAGGGAACGCCTTGGGATTCCCCCAGAAGAGCTGGCCCAAGTGGCTGGGGAGAGGGAAGTCTGGGCCTCCCTCCTTAGGCTGCTGCCCCCGCGACCCGACTCCAGATAGGCGAAAGAGAATGGAAATGGAATTTTAAGCCTTTTCGTTTTTACTCAAGGGTGATGAAAATTGTACATACATATAACAATATTCACACAGTTTTTAAATATCCTGTATAAAGTCGAAATATGTGAAAAGCCTGAAATATAATTTGTCTCTCAGTAGAAACTGTCACTAAATTACCACGCACAAGAACATAACATCATCTTCTCCATGTGTGGTATAAAATGATCTGTGTTTCGCTCCCTGACAGCAGATCATCAATCTTCTGCATATTTTATGTTTCTTATGCTCCCCTCCCTTTGATTCTGGTCTGCCCCTCATCTTTACTGGTGTATGCCATTCGGTCCCTCGCTCAAATTGCAGTTATGTGTCAGATAAAAGTAGGACTTTGATCACTCTTTGACTTGAAGCACAACTCTTCTCCTCACCTCTCATCTCATAGATTTACCATTCCACCAGGCTTCCACACGGGACAATTTTCAAATCAGCTCAGAACTTCTCTTAGACTTGTTCATTATGCATCGCTGAAAGCTGAAAACTTCTGGGCTTCCTCTTGAATACCAAGTGGCATCACAACGAAGCAACTCATTATACACAAGTTTTGACTTTTAATAGGCAACATCTGTGTAGTGACATGTTTTAGCCACAGTTGTCAGTGGGATTTTAGCTGCTAATTGGTCTGGAAATTAAGATTTTCAGCATTGAAAATGGAAATTGTGGAACCATTCTGTCATCAGATTGTGACCATGAGAAAGGGCCGCATTCTGCCTGGAATGTCACCAGCTGTGTGGAAAATGTTTCTCGACTCATCACGTCATCGGTGAATTTAGAGCGACTCAAACGTCAGCTTTAAAAGATTTTGTGATGATCAGGTCTCAGACCTGTAACTAGAGTCTTTTTCATTAACAATGCCTCATGATGTTAAATAGAAAACCATTTGTACAAATCTGTGCTTGATTACAAAACAATGGTAAATGGCATATTTGTATAGTGATATGATAGGGCTGTGATATACTTGCTGTTTAGCGACGCGTACGCGTGTTTAAAATGGCTGCCACGCGTAGCTTGCATTGATTTGAAGCGTCGTTTGCTGTAATATACGAGTAACCAGTAGGTGGAGCTGACAAAACGAGCGAGACACATGGTGACTCCATCTCTGGTTTAGAGGTCTTTCACACCATCTACGATACCGCTGCTGTCTTTTTTTCTGCCGTAATCTCAAAATTAACCAGTTACTAATTTCTTTTATTGACGCCATGTTTGTTTTGGTTGCCCCGGCTCTCTATCTGGTCTGCGTGCTCTTGGTTGCCCCCTAGTGGAACACTCCGGTACTACACACAGTGCAGCACTGTGTAGCAGCAAGTATGGTAAAAATGGTAAATGGCCTGTATTTGTATAGTGCCTTCTTAGGGTTCTACAACCCCCCAAGGCGCTTTACAACACAATCAGTCATCCACCCATTCACGCACACATTCACACGCTGGTGGGGATGAGCTACATCGTAGCTACAGCTACCCTGGGGCGCACTGACGGAGGCGAGGCTGCCAAGCACTGGCGCCACCAGTCCCTCCGACCACCACCAGCAGGCAAGGCGGGTTAAGTGTTTTGCCCAAGGACACAACGACAGCGACAGACTGAGCGGGTGTGAACCTGTGACCTTCCGATTGCAAGGCGGCCACTTAACTCCTCTGCCACCATCGCCCACTCCAAGTATATGAACAAAGACACAGCCTGCTGCCTGCACCAATGCGAGGTTAAACAGCAAGTATATCACGGCCCATAGGGTTCACCAAATGGTTCCTGAGCGCAGCTGTGTCTGCAGCTCACCGCTCCCCCAGAGGATGGGTCAAATGCAGAGAACAGATTTCACACACCAGTGTGTGCGACAACTAGTGGGACTTTAACTTTAAATTCTGATTACTGGTAGATGGGGTATAGCAAAATCAGGAAAAGCAGCAAGTAGCATCTTTAGGTTCATTTCCACTGTTGGAATTTCTGTGTAATTTTACCTTTGCGGCACGCAAGTGTCTACATTTCACTGGCCGGTCCAAAAGGACCACTTTCTGGGCCAACCGAGGGTATGTACTCAGAAATGGCCCGGTAGAGTTGTTGGGCGGGACTAGTGGTTAACTCATGCTGGTTGTAAGTCAATGAGAAATTATATCAGCGGATGTCGTCAAACAACCGGCATTTGTAAAATTGGATGAGTTGCTGGTGAAGCAGAATGGAAGAAAAAGAAAAATAAACAGCAATGACATTTTAAAATTGCCATTTTAAAACTGCCAACATCAAAAAATGCTGTGGTAATCCCACCGACAACATCATAATTTATGCTGCTTCATGGTCTCCCACTGAACACTGTAAAAAACTGCATTTCTTCTGGTCTGAATGGATTAAATTACGGCACACTTTGAAAAGATGTAAATTTCTGTAGATGCCTTTTGGTGATGATCAGTATATGTTTACATGAGCACAAGTAATGGGTATGAATGCCCTATCAGATCAAAAATTCTTCATGCAAACATGTCAATCAGAAAAGTCTGATTTGATACGGCCCGATCGAGGTGGTTTTGTCCGATCATCATTCCGATTGACGTCCATGAACACACCCATTCCGATTGTTGGAGTAAAATAATGCCCACTAAGCATGTGTGCAACTTCAGCGTGACGTCTTTCCACCTTTGCAGACGTTCAGAACAAGTCAAAAAAACATGGCGGGGGGTAAACAGAACTGGTCCATAATGGAGTCAGTCAATGGACAAAGCTAGAGAATAATTTCCGGGAAAGACAACTCTGCGCATGCTCAACCTACTCACGGCATGATCGGATCATTTCAGTTAGCGTTCATGTAAGCAGAGATTTGGGATTTCCGATCAACCAAGATTTGAATCGGATAGGGGGAATTTGGCGCATGTAAACGTAGCTACTGGCATTCCCAAAACGGTCGCAACATGCTGACGTTCTGAAAGGGACGATTTCTGTGTAGAGACACAGCGGCTGAGAGGACCGAGTCAACCAATATTCTCTGTCATCTTCCGCCCTCCCATCAATGTCCTGGAAGCCTGTATAGTGGAAATCTAGCTTTTGTCACTACAGCGTATATCCAAATCTCTACTGTTGTTTTTTTATTAGCAATCAATCTAGCATTTTTAGAATAAAAATACTGGGCCATGTCTTTTTTTAACAACAAATGACGCATGAATCTATCTATCTACGATCCAGCGTGTGATAGGTATTTTCATTTCAGTCAACCTGACTATCACACCCTGCAGCTCGGTCCCTCTCAGACTGTAATTGTAATACATAGTAAACGTTCCCCTTATCTACATCTTGATTCCTGTTGTTAATAACCTTTGCACCTGCAGCATACAGAAAATTAATACCTCTAGAGTTTTGGCATTGGTTTTCTAATGAAGTATTGGCTTTAATGAGATTACTACGCTTCACATTAACATCACAACTTTTCCTTCATTAAACCAGTTTTTACAAGCAGACTGCTCTTATACGAGTGCAGTTTAAAGCCTCCCAGCCTAGCCAAGTCTGAATGATAGATGATACAATTAAAAACTGGACCAGCACGCACCCATGCCTCACAAAATTAAAGGCTAAATAACTCAACACTTATTATAAACGACTTATTGATTAAATGCTGAATCATCCCCTATTACATAATGGACCTTTGATATTACAGGGAGATACCTTTTATCACTCTGTGTTCTCTCTAATTACATGAGAAGCACTAAGATTTTTACAAGATCAGACATCAAATGGCCTATTTTTTGTCTCTGTGCACTTTTGAATCCTGAGCACATAAAAATCTTCTATTAAAATGATTTCATGGGTAAGATGAAACTCTCAACTGCATTTTGAGATCTTCCACGCACCAAAACGCTGCCTTGTGTGCAAAATGTCAAACGTTTTCTGTGAATATTGGATCTCAGGGACTGGATTTGTTTGTATTCACAAGACTTGCCTGAATAAAGATTCCTGCCCTGCCTTCCAGTTAACTTAAAGTCAATGTTGGAAACAGATGACAGGAATGCAAAACACTGCTGTCTCAGATTATAAATAAAAACTTGACATTTTGAAATTGAAGCTCACTGTAGGCCATGATTATTTGGAAATAAAAAGTAGTTTTACTGAAGTTCCTTCATTCAAAGTGACTTTGAAATGTGTATGTATTTTCTTTACTGACGTTCCAATAATGCTACCTTTGTAAAATGGTAACTAAAATCATGTCATACTCATTTTAAATGTCCATTTGATCCTGCTTGAAGTCTAGGGGGTGGTGCAGAGAGGTGGCATCCTAAACAAGTCACCAGTCCACTAAAAGGTCAGCACACACAAAAAAAACCTCACAACACAATTATACTTAGGGTCAATTTAGAGCTGACAATTGATCTTACATGCATGGACAATAGGGCATATATATATATATATATATATATATATTTATAGTAATATTTTTGTTTCTTGGGCACAACTGGCCTAACTTCAATTGACCTATGAGCATGAGCAGGCCCCACCTGCCCTCACCTATAGTTACAATGAACTTTGTGTAGTGATCAAAAGAACAAGATCGTGGATACAAGCGACCGAAATGAGTTTCCTCTTCAGGGTGTCTGGGCTCTCCTTTAGAGATAGGGTGAAAAGCTCGGTCATCCAGGAGGGGCTCAGAGTAGATCTGCTGCTCCTCCACATCGAGAGGAGCCAGTTGAGGTTGCTCAGGCATCTGATTAGGATGCCTCCTGGACGTCTCCCTGGTGAGGTTTTCTAGGCACGTCCAACCGGGAGGAGACCTAAAAGAAGACCCAGGACACGCTGGAGGGACTATGTCTCTCGGCTGGACAGGGAACGCCTTGGGATTCCCCCAGAGGAGCTGGCCCAAGTGGCTGGGGAGAGGGAAGTCTGGGCCTCCCTGCTTAGGCTGCCGCCCCTGTGACCCAAACCCAGAGTGGACATGGATGGATGGATGGATGGATGGATGGATGGATGGATGGATGGATGGATGGATGGATGGATGGATGGATGGATGGATGGAAGGAAGGAAGGAGGCCCCAAACAGAGTATATATGAGCAACCCATAAGGGTCCCAACAGGTTTTGTCCATGGTTTCCATAGTGGCCCACAGAGTTTGCCCAGGTAGATTTTAATTGGTTTTCAGAGAGACAGATGGTTTGACTCATACATGGACCTGTGGGCATATTAAAATCTTTGTGGGCAAATACCTATGCAGCAACCATGAAAACTGCAGACAAAACCTCTTGGTACCTATACAATTTACCCATGTATATTCCAAATGGGGCCTACCTATGCATGCTGGCTGGGTATAGTTGTCAGTATAGTCAAATTTTGCACAACACTGTTTAAAGTTTAAGT
Organism: Aphyosemion australe; assembly: GCA_006937985.1. Taxonomy (NCBI): domain Eukaryota; kingdom Metazoa; phylum Chordata; class Actinopteri; order Cyprinodontiformes; family Nothobranchiidae; genus Aphyosemion; species Aphyosemion australe. The sequence goes on along the minus strand of SSNS01000014.1, from coordinate 3,600,676 downwards.
ATAAGAGCTATGTGATGTTAGTTACCTAAAATGATTTAGGGGGCGACTTTGCATATATTGGTATCAAAAATGAATAGTTACTGTAGGCTACATTGGTCCCTAACAGCCCTAACTTAGTACAAATTTTAGTAACTTTTTGTAAATATTGTAGGACAAAAATGTGGCTGCAGTGGCCTTCATATATTTGCTATAAAAGCAGCAATTCTCAGTGAGAAATGACAGCAGGAATAATATATTTATTTTTGTTTTACATCCACTTCATCTTATCCTGATTTAAAATCAACATACTTAAATGGAACAAAGTGATTGGAAGAGATAATACGTGTGTGACTGACTTGTTTCCTGCTTGAAAGTAAAACTCCACTTATATCATAAAATGTGTTCTAGCCCCACAGCTGGTATTAAAAACATGTGAAATTAAAGTGCAAGAAGAAAAGTAAAAAGAAGTTTTCTTCAGAAGTAGAAACTGCCAGGCGACTTCAGTGGACCGTACTACGTTGAGGTGGATAATGAAATAGCACGGTTGCTGCACCAGCCCACATGGTGTGCCGCCTGGCTGGTATCAGCTGGTCAGGCGGCCCGCCACTTGGAAAGACTGCCATGAAACTTTATCTATAATTAGCTGCTGGCTTCCTCCTTGAGATGGGAAAAGTAACTAATTTCATAGAGCCCCATCCTGATAATGCTGAGCAGAACTTCTTCTTAGGCTCACACTTGACCACCAGAGACGCTAACCAGACACTTCCTTTAGCGCCAACTGCAGCACCCACATGAATAAATTATTTTATGATGTGTGACCGCAGTCCTGGCAAGTTCCGCTCCAAGTGTGAAGATGAGGACACTGATCTACATACGCCCACATAAACAAAACGACACTAAAACATGTTCATGAATATTAATGCATGCATTTATATTTACATTGGCCCAAGATAAATGCAGCATTTAATGTTCTCCTGAGCACCAATAAGACGCGCGTACGAAACTCTTAAAACGGTGTTTCAACGTGCTTTTCATTCTCCTGAGGTCATGACACTCCTTTGGTAGGTGAATGGAATTAAGAAGCAGAAACTACAGTCTCAGCAGTCCCTGTTAAAGGCTAAATCCTAAAACTTGCAGTAAATCATGAGGACTGCTGTACTTTATGTGAATTCACAGATATTGAGGAACACAGAGTTCTGCTCAAAGCTGATTTCTGTGGTCTTCTCTTCCAATAACCAGCAGCTCTGCGCTGCTGTCCAGTGGCTAATGGAACAAATAAATTATGCATTAAAGAGTATGTTGGCTGAGAGAGAGGGTGAGAAAAGATGTGACTGAGAGGGAAAGACAAAGACAGACAGGGGTTGAGTTAGGTCTCCAGCACAACTGAAGGAGAGGGAGGGTCTCACCCATGCTCTACTGTATTACACAGTCTCTCAAGTCATAATAAAAAAATAACAGGAAGCGATGATGTGCACCAGTGTTAATAGTTAAACTTTCTGAGTGGCCTCTATGTGCCAGCCAGCTGTCGACAAGAGGCTCTGGTGTGGGCCCACTCCTCTCCTCTGTCCGGCCATATGGGCTTTGCTAATACTCTCAAGTTCATCCAAAGAGCCCTTTAGTGGCCAAACATGGCCAAGGACATAAAAAAGTTCACCTGTGACACCTGTGCTCAATTTACAAATCTCAACCCAACTACCTCTGGAGTTCTCCAGCCTCTCCCCATCCCCAAACGGCAGTGGTCTCACATAAGCCTGGATTTCATAACTGGACTTCCCAAGGTGGACAACTTGAACATCATACTCACCATCACCGACCGGTTCTCAAAAGCCATCCATCTAGTCGCCCTTCCTGGCCTCCCTACAGCCAAACTCACATCAGAGTTACTCCTGGAGCACATAGTGCGATTACATGGCTTCCCATCCGACGTGGTGTCCAACCGAGGCCTCTAATTCACCGCCTGGATTTGGAAGGCTTTTTGTTATTTGGTCGGTGCCACCACCAGCCTGTCATCCGGCTACCACCTCACGAACTAACGGAAAAGACGAGGGAAAACCAACATCTGGAGTGCTATTTTTGCTGTTTTGTTTCGACTCACCCATCCCGTTGGCCTGGGTACCTCTTAGGGGCGGAACTATCCCTTAACCTGCATGTCTCTTCTCCATTCGAGGTCTGTTATGGCTATCAGCCCCCACTTTTCACCCACCAAGAGCCAGAAGTTGAAATCCCCGCTGCTCAAACCCTGGTCTGGTAATGTCATTTGGCCTGGGTTAAGGCACGAGCGGCCATCTCTTAGAGGGGGGCTACTGTCACGAACTCCATCTCCCATCAGCCTCGGCATGCTGCGTAACCCCCACGTGATCACGCAAGTCTATAAACGGAAGTCAACTCATCCACTCACTAATCAGTCATCGTTTCATCTGATTAATGTCAAGAGTCCAGAGCCTCATCGCTCATCTGCTCTCTACTCGTCTGACCAGTAAAACTCTGACGAAGACACATTCAGTGTCCAAACGTTAGTTCCTTTTTTTACTTGCACCAAATAAAATTTTTGCTCACCAGTGTGCTCCAGCGTTCCTGCCTTTGACTTTTCATGTCCACTGGCTGAGCAGCACCTATGTGAGTGGATGACGCGCAGAGGGCTCTACTTTTTATAGTAAATCAGCTATTTACTCTTTTTGTAACGCCCGTTCATCCTCATTTGCTTTGAGAAACGAACCGGCGTTCCTAGATTAAACTGTGTGTCAGCAGCTCCCAGCGCTCGTACTGCCGCGTTTGGGTCTCACCAACACACCACATCCAAGACCAATCCTGACAAATATAAACCCAAGGAAAAACAGTTCTGCTGATGTTTTTTTCCTGTCAAATGGGAGTTTTCCTCTCCACTGTTGCTACATGCTTGCTTAGTATGAAGATAGCTGTAAAGTCTCTGATACAACAAGTCAGTGACTCGATGCAACCTGCTGGGTTTTCTTACATAGGAAACTTTTTAACTAACTGGCATAATGAACTGAACTCAGTGCACTGATAAGTAGGTTCAATTTGAATGTTTACTTTGTAAAGTGCCTTGGGACGACTGTTGTGAATTGGTGCTATACAAATAAACTGAATTGAATTGAACAGTGCAACCTAAAGGCACAGACACCAGTAGAACCTGGCTATGACTAGAGAAAATGAGGAGTGTTTAAACAGATGAGTGAGTAAATTAACAGATGAGGAACAGATGCTTGTTTGTATAAAATGAAACAAAGAATACTAAATGAAGCATAAACTATGCAGACTTTCTGCTTTTTACTAACATTCAGTGTTTATGAAATAGTTATTTATGGAAATGATGTTTTCAAATTCATTTTATTACATGAAATAGGAATTCTAACTAAGCTATTTTGTCTCTTCAGTGAGTATTTAAACTGTTTGCATCTGAATCAAGCAACTTTTTGGGTGTTATTGGAGAATTTAGGAGGCTTATATGGAGGCACATGCCATTCTTAAGCTGGTGCTGCCATGAGCCCCTTTTCCATTCCAAAGCAGTCACAGGCAGCCCAGCCCTTATGCAGCAGTCCCCTCCCTACTGCAGTTCAAGTTGTAGTTAGACCCTTGTAGTAACATGGGTTTGTACTCATGATGAATGTTATTAAAGCCCGATTTAGTGTCTCTGATTATGACTCAAAGTGATTATTGTAGAACTATTTGGATTACTTTTTAATCTTAATTATTGTAATCACCCTCAGCTACAGAGTTAGTGTGCTGCATTTTCCTTGGCTTTGCAGTTTCAGATCTCAAAATATGAACATTAATTATCCCCCAGTGCAGAAGCTTTGATCACATTTTCTGTTTAATGAACTTTGATTTGACCACAACCATTAAAGTCACACACACACACACACACACACACACACACACACACACACACACACACACACACACACACACACACACACACACACACACACACACACACACACACACACACAGATTTTACTCAAACCCAGCAGAGCTTTTCTAAAAACTTGCTTTAATCCTGGTGTGGTACTGGTCACAGGGATTCTTCTATCTGCTGCACTGTTATTTGCATCATGAAGAGTTTTGCATTGAAAAGATGCGACAAGAAGCAGGAATCTGTTCAACCAAACAATGGTGGAAAATTATAACCTGATGTACCCTGGCAGACACGCGGTAATGTGTTCATTCCTCAGAATGAGATTCTAAATGAAATAGCTGGAATGAAGAGCAGAAAAATAGGAAAGTAATCAAAATCAAAAAGACTATTTCATTTACCATGTAGGATTTACAATTTAGTTCGTCTTACAAAGTAAAAAGCGTTTTAGAACAGTTGGAATTGGTATTTTGCTGTAGCTCTGCAGCCACTATGCTCCTTTTTACTGCATCAGTGACCATTTTTGTTGTGTCGTGTCTGAGATTTGGTTTTTTCTAGCACAAGGTAATATTTTATAATGTAGCGTTTTAACATTCCAATATGTAACTTAATATTTAACCCATGTATATAAAATGCATCATGTCAAGACACACAAATAACAGTGTGATCTGCATACTTTAAAACATTGACCTTGGTCTTTTTCATCTCCACTGGTAAAATAAACTACAACAAATATACACCTAATTTACATTTCATGTGAAAAATCATCTGCTAACAATAACATTTCAATGCAATAACTGTATTATTTCACTCTCATGCAGCCTGTGAGGGGTACTTCGGGAGTATAGGGTACCAGACCCTTTTGATACCAGGGATGCGAATCCCCACCACTGAATAATAATAATAATAATACATTTTATTTTAAAAAGTGCCTTTCAAAACACCCAAGGTCACTTCACAAGATAAAACACGATAAAATACAATAAAATACTAAAACAAATCAGTCATAAAAACAAATCAAATAAGTCACAAATCATAAGCAGTTTTGAAGAGATGAGTCGAGCTTGGATTTGAAAAGAGTGAGGCAGTCAATGTTTCTGATGTCTGGTGGGAGTGCGTTCCAAAGACGGGGAGCAGAGCGACTGAAAGCTCTGTCTCCCATTGTAGTGAGGCGTGCAGAAGGAGTAACAAGGTGGAGAGATGAAGAGGATCTGAGTGAGCGTGATGGGGTGGCAATATTTATGAGGTCTGTTAAGTAGGGAGGAGAAAGATTATGTATGGCTTTGAAGGTGTGGAGGAAAATCTTGTAGGTGGACCTAAATTTAACTGGAAGCCAGTGGAGCTGCTGAAGAACTGGGGTGATGTGGAGAAAGGAAGCGGTTCCAGTGATGACACGGGCTGCTGAATTCTGGACCAGTTGCAGGTTATGAAGGAGTTTATTGAGGAGACCAAAAAGGAGTGAACTGCAATAGTCAAGACGGGAAGTGACAAGGCTGTGGACAAGAATGGCTGCAGCATGAGGGGTCAGAGAGGAGAAAATTGGAGGTGAACCAGGATTTAATATCAGAGAGGCAGTGGGTCAGGGATGAGGGCTGGAATTAGGCTGGCTGGAAATATAGAGCTGGGTGTCATCCGTGAAACAATGGAACTGGATGCCAAATTTGCAGAAGATATTACCAAGAGGGAGAAGGTATATTATAAAGAGGAGGGGCCCCAGGACAGAGCCCTGGGGTACACCTGAAGTAACTGGGGAGGTTTGTGAAGAAAAAGATTTTAACTGAATGAACTGAGTGCGGCTGGTGAGATAAGATTGAAACCAGCTGAGGGGAGTTTGAGTGATACCTAAAGAAAAAAGTCTCTTGAGGAGGATGGGATGAGAAACAGTGTCAAAAGCTGCACTCAGATCGAGAAGAATGAGGATGGCAATTAAACCAGAATCAGCAGCAATGAGAAGGTCGTTAGTGATTTTGATGAGGGCTGTTTTTTTGCTGTGGTGGGGTCGAAAACCAGATTGAAAAAGTTCAAAGAGGTTATTGCGAGAAAGATGTGTGTGTAGCTGTGATGCAACCGTTTTTTACAAAATTTTGGAGCTGAATGGAAGGTGGGAGATAGGACGGAGGTCATTGAAATCATTGGGATCTTCACAAGTTTTTTTCAGGAATGGAGAAATTGCTGCAGACTTAAAGGGAGCGGGAACAGTTCCAGAGGATAGTGAGGCTGATTCAATGTGCATTACTAGCGATAAAATACATTAACGATACGGTGATACCCTCTGCCGATACGATTAATCCATGCTGACGATTTTTTGAGGTGGTTTGGGCATCTGGTTAGGATGCCTCCTGGACGCCTCCCTGGTGAGGTGTTCCGGGTTAGGGGAGGAGACCTAAACGAAGACCCAGGACTGGATCCAAGTGGTATGTGAGAGGGAAGTCTGGGCCTCCCTGATAGATTGCTGCCCCCTGCAACTCGAACCCAGATAAGCAGAGGAAAATGGATGGATGGATGGACGGACGGACGGACGGACGGACGGACGGACGGACGGACGGACGGACGGACGGACGGACGGACGGATGGAAGGATGGATGGCAACTTAGTTACTGATCCGTGGGGCCTTTAGGTCTAATGCATATTATTTGATTTTCTTTCAGATGTATGTAATTGGTTTCCAATGTTCTTTTTGTTCATAAATTGAATAGTACATGTAAATGTAATTTTTCCCTGCAGAAGCAGCCTGATTTCCAGCTGATCAATGAGTATCTCTGACTGTAATGACACAAAATCTTCACATAAAGACACAATATTCTGGTTCTAAAATGGAGAGCAGTATCTCAGTGTGCAAAATCATTTTTAGGAAGCTGAGATCAGAGTTTTAGACCCTTTTGAGAGAAAGATTCACCAAACTGCAGCTTGATTTTATTTTTCACAGCAAAGGTTAATTTGGACACCAATAAACCACCCAGTACAGCACCAGTTTGACCAGTGATGTTTACCTGCAACAGGGGTTCCAGAATGAGCATGAGCTCCAGACAAAACCATGAAGGGCCTCATAGAGTGGTCCATGGCCAGGTGGGATTCTGTATGCACAATGTTTATTATGTTCTCAGCTGAAGATGTGACTCGTGTTCTTTTGTTCAAACAGTGGAAAGAAAAACAAATATTAGATCTTATGGCATGCTGAGATGTGTTGTTTGGCATTTTCTTGACTTTTTTTTTAACATTGTTTGTTGTATTATTCCATGAACTTCACAATTTATTTGCATTGTAAAAACACAACGGTGGTAGTGCAAGTACCAAATCAGTGTGAGTCCAGCAGAAGATTAGCATATTTTGTTATTTTGTGCCACCAAGCGGGCTTTATAAAGCTCTAGCCACAGATGTTTCTCAAACCAGAGTCAACACCAACTCTTCTGTCTAACAGACAGCTGAGTTTGATCAGTTTTAATTACACAACATAATTCTGACCTGTGCTTTGATTTGACTTCTCTAAATAACTTTTTAAGATGCTAGGAGGCAAAAGGGTATTCAAAAAAAATGTGAACACAGAGCCGCCTTTCTAACCAATGGATTGTATAATTACCATCAGCAGCTATCTGACTTCATGGAGCACCAAATCAATCACGTTATAGATTGATTTGATTGGCACGTGTGCTGCAGCAACTCTTCAATCACGAGTAGCTGTGGCACGGTGGAAAGAAAAGAAATAAAACCAGTTCTGTTCATTGCTGCTAGGAGATGGAGAGCATTACGCCAACTTAAAGAGCGAGTAACTTCTAAATCAACTTTTTTTTGCTGATAACCTGTATAAATGAGTGTAGTGCTGTAGACATGTGAAGTCATTATTTTTGGCATTTTAGTGCAACTTACTTAAAATTTAATATTTCAGCCCAAAACCGTAATTATATCTCCATCTTCAGGTTAAAACTCTGCTTCACACTGATTTAGAATCAGCCCCAGCTGATGGCTATAGAGGTACGAGGTGACGTCTGTAAAGTACTATGTGGCTGCACTACACCTGGCTCATCCACTCACCTGCTCATATGACACGTTACGGCTCGGAGCCGCTTGCCTCCTTAAAAAATTGCCCCCCCCCCCCTTTCTTCTATAGTGATCGCGGTGGACAGGAAATCCTCCAGCCTGCTGCTGTTTCTGTGTCTGCTCGTTCTCCTGAGCGGTGAGTCTGCTGTGTGTGTGCTCATATGCATGCACTTGTTAACAACTAGTTTTTCCAACTGAGAAACTCAAAGAGCATGTGCAGGGGGGCTGTCAATCACTGCCTCAGTGCCGCTCTCTCGGTCTGCCAGGCGACGCCTCCTTTAGGAGCATTTTTCTGATAGGAAGTGCGTGTCTACCAAGATGCATGAATGCAGGTGAAGTAACTAGATAAGTTTATGGCTCTACAGTTACAATTAGAGACCGTACAAGGGTTGTTAGGCAGAGAATGTGTTCATTTAAAGCAGTAATAATAGTGCTTACCCCTCCCTCAATCACATGACTGATACAAAACACAACAGGGCTGCCGTGAAGCTCAGTTGCTTTTAGTTTCATTTCTTAGTTCTCAGCTCAGAAAGAATACAGAAAACCTAAAGAAAGTCTTTCCTTGGACCCCCTGTTGTCAAGAGAGCATGCCTTTTCTTTATAACACTGTGTGTGTTGTATTATTTCATGAAAACACCTTGGCTTTACAGTATATACTAGAGTGTTACAATATATACTGTATTAATTGGAAGCTGTGACATTGTTTTCACATAGAAAAGTTAGATACTGGTTGAAACAACTTAGCTTTTGAAGATATTCCTCATCTTTCGTGACGGGAGTCCTCATGAGTACCACAGAGCTCTCCCTCATGCATGTCATGATTCACCCCCCCTATTTCATTACCTTCCAGAGGAGCTGTTAGATAATAAAGTCAGCAGTGTCAGGGATAACTACTGGCTCTTCTGTGTAAACAAGTCACTGTCACTTCTGCTTTAGGATGCTCCTCATTCGATTAAGGATGCCCACTAAAGCAGTCTCAAGGCCATAAACTTGGGAAGGAGCAGCCTGGAAATTTACTCCAGATAAAAGTGATGAACAAGAGTAAAAAGAAGAAGCAAACATCAAATACTCGAAGCTAGTGTTCACAGAGAAATTGAGAAAGAAATGTCTGCCTTCCTGTGTAGTAGGAGTGTATTTTAAGAAAAAAAAAGGAATAGTAAATCTGTAGATTCCCCCTCAATTATCCAAGGAAACATGATTCTGCATCAGGGTGTGTGTTTTCTTTGAGTTTGTATAATTCTACATAGACTTTACCCAAAATGCCAAGGTGTAACATGTCTCAGGTGCAGCCTTCTTGTGCAGAAACTTTAAAGGTGTGGTTCACTGAAAAACATTTTTTTAATGATTATATCTGATTATAACCAGTCAGTCTGAGTTTTTCATGCAGGCTGAATATGAAAATAGTCTCCTACACCTATCTCCTGCTTTAGCTTCTAATAAAAAATAGACGGTGAAACTTTAGGATTAGAAAATCCTGACAGATCTACGTCACACTGTCACTTAACATTCATGGACTCACCCATCTTGACTCACGACGGGGAAGGCTGTTGTTGGTTTAGCGTACAGGAAACAGCAGAGAATGTCTCGGCTAGTAGAAGCTAACCGTTAGCATTAGCAACTCCACCACACGGCAGAAAATCCTTCAGGTTTGTGTTATTTGTGGAGATAAAACATTAATGCTGCAGAGCAAACAAAGTCAGTGGTAGAGTTGTGTTTTTGTTAGCCAATCAGAGGTGAGATGTCCAAATATCAGGAAATAAGACTCCAAATCCTGCCATCTGAAACTCAACTGTGATGTGGGTAACTTCTAGTTCCTGGAAATCCTCCAGTCCGAATTACAAGGCCTTCATTCCCACTAGAGATTTCTGTGTATATTTTAAGACAATTTGCCATATTCCTCTTTTATGTTGGTCGGTCTGTCAGGATATCCCAATAAAGATTTTTTTTCTTTCTTTTTTTTTACCCCTGAGACTGATCTGAGTCATTTAAGTATGTCTGCATAATCTCAGTCCAATAATTGTGTTATTTAAAATGACTTGCAGACTATATTTTGAAAATGATTGAATATGCTGAACACCATAGCTTTACTGCAGTAATTAAAACGTATTATCAACAAGGTTAAATAGTGTGGGAAGGGTAGGACAAACGAAAGGCAACAGAACTTTGTGTTCTTCATGAAAGCAACGCCTTGATCATCTAAAGCGACGACTTCAGTCACCCACTCTGTAATCAGTTTAGCTTTTTTCTCTCTGGTGGAAAATAAACTTCTCTTCTCTTTAGGGTTTTGTCTCAAATGTGTTCTTTAGCTGTGCTGTGTACTCAATCAAGCATTTCAATTTCAAATGTATAAATAAACTGGTGGTATTGAATATCATTGCATATCGCCAAGTGAAATATCTGACTTGCAAATGTTTCAAGTAGCAACTGAACTGCTTTGATGTTCTATTTCTAAATTATTCCATACATACAGACATTTAAATATGTTACATCATATATGTTCATGGCAGACCTACAGACCCACCTGGACCACCCGCCGTGCTGTCTCAGCTCCCTCGGGCTGGCAAATCACCCCAAGGTTACATAATCAGAGTGTAAAACACAGAAATTTAGCTGAGAAAATCTATATGATTGAAATGCTGACAAGAGTGAGCCCAACGTTTTTGTTGAGGACTCAGGCGTTCAGCAAAAACTTAGCAGGTAGAGAAACACTGGACTCAATGACCAGGAGAGTCTTCACATCACAATAGTGGGTGTCGTCTGCATTTTGCTCCGGGAATATTCCCATTTGTTTAATTTTTGCATTTCTGTGTACTTTTAGTGTAAACTTCATAAATGCAAGTAATCCAGAGCCAGTGTTAGCAGATCTTGTAAGAGAAACAATCAAAAAGATCTAAAAAACATGCAACATCCACCTACAGTCATACAATTAAGGCTGGAAAAGCCACTTAATTTCTACATATGAAACATTTAGCATTTTATGCTAGATAATTTTATAAAAAAATTAAAATGCAAAGCAATTATAAAGATTCACACAAAACATGTTGTTGGCCCTTTTAGTTCTCAGAAATACACTGGACCTTAAAATGGTCAGTTTTATAGTATATTGTATTTTTCCCATTGCTTTTATAGTCCATCCATATTTTTGCCCTTTCGTTAATTTGGTTACTCTCCAGTCAACCCTTGGCCCTGTTCAGTTTGGTGGTATTACCTTGGTTTAAATGGCGGAGGGGACACAGGTATAACCTGGGATTTTAAAACAATTCAACAGACAGAAGGCAACAAGTAGTCATTCAAAGGCAGAATGGAGGGCATCTTTTTGACGGATGCTGTGTGTTACGACCCCAACGTGTGATGGGAGATGTGAAGGAGGGGTAACATACAACTTGCAATGAAGGGCAGAGTTGGTACAACAAAAAATGTTTTATTTGCAAGAAGGTAAATAAACTGCAGCTGCACTCACTGAGCTGGCAGAAGGGAGGAGGGAAGGGCCGGCTGCTGTCCATGGTGCTGAAAGGGATAGCAGCTGAGTGGAGCTGGCCTCGGTGCTGAGGAGGACACGCTGCCGGCCGTAACGCTGTGACCAGACAAAATAGTGAGATACATTTGAAGCTGTGGTCCGTAGCGTGATGTCCTCAAGGAGAGGAGGAGGAGATTTTGAAATTTAAATGGCTATAGCTCACCCCCTTGTTACCCTTCACCTTCTGGAAGGAGCTGAAAGCCACGCCTCATACCACGCACTCACAGGAAAAGGAGCGTCAACAGAGGGATGCTACGCTAATCAGCTCCTGTACATATAAAAATAAATCCCTTTTCATTTCCCTCCCTGCTCTTTCAGTTAGCTTGAAGTTTATAGACTAATAATAATTCAACGCAGGTCTGGTTAGTACTCAAGCTAGCGCCATATTAGCCAACACACTATTATTGCTTTTATTTAGATTTGGTTACAATTCTCTCAAATACAATAAATGACCTAATATTTACCTTTCTAAAAGAAACTTTACCAACTCTTCATCAGATCAAAAAGCTGTCTCCATCTTTTAAAAGTGTCTCCGATGTAAATTCTTCTCGACTGTCATAAACGTAGATGGCTGGAAATTTTGTTCTGTTGTTGCAATCCCACCTCTAAACACTAGATGTCGCTATATTGCCCATGTTCCATATTCAACTTTTAATGGAAAGAGACACGACAAGCTTAAATAAGCAAATAGACTTCTAAATAAGTCCAAAGAAAGGAATGTGCAGATTTCCAGATTGAAAACAAAAACATGCAATGAGTTTATTAGAACACAGCATATAAACATAGACAGTAGGTCAATGGTAGAACAGATTTTTGATCAATTAGATAAAATAATTAAATAAATAAATATTCTTCCATAACTTTTGAATGAATTACCATTTTCTGGAACCAAAACACAACTTATGCTGATAAAACAAGCTTCATGTTTTTTCCAAATTTTAGTCTGTGGGCAGATGTAATTAACATTTTCTTTTTGGTTCATTGCTATCATTCAGAATACATTACACAACTAATACAACTACAAACATTCTGTCAGTTTTTTAACTAAACTGCTGTTTCTTTCTCTTAATATCAGTTTTAATGTTGAGCCCTTTTCCAGCAGCTCTGATTTGTGATCTGATGTCCAACGTTCTTCCTAAAAAGCAGTGGTTTTCTTGATTAGAGCTTGTCATGCTCCTCGTTATTGCTCACGCTCTTCTGATGATAGGCTTAAAAGTATCAAATTAGCGATGCGAGAAAGACCTTTAATTGCTCAAAGGTCATGGGTTCCCTTGTGTTGTTAGACCCATTTCATTCACTGTTGGTCACAGTCCAATCAAACGTTTTTGAATGTTTTTCAGCCTGATGAACATCAACACCTATATTTAACCGAGGTCACCATATCAGTGGAGGGAACAAAAGAAAAACCTTTTATTTTTGCAAGATCCTTAGTTATTTTTGCAAAACCCTGCCAAAATTAGGCAAAATCCCAACATTCTGATCCAGGACTGACCTGGACACACACGTACTGGAAAACTTTAGAGGGATCTTCAAAAATTAACTGATGATATTGGAAATGGAAAATTTTGGATTAAATGAAGACAATAAAGAATTCTGTGTTGGAAATTTATCAAACACTAAATATCTACGCAGATATTTAGCATCACTGAGAGAAATGACAAAGAACATAAATATTTTATTCCCAGTGTTTTGTGATATTGATAGTGGTGGAAGCAGGGGCGGTCCTAGATAATTTGGGGCCCTATGCTCCACCTTTCTCTTGTTCTATGTTTTGCTCCCAAAATGGTGTCCCTTGTGACTTCTGCTGCTTCATCCTCCTCAGTGGTTTAGCCGTTCACCTAACCCGTCCCACATGTGTCTCTCTGCTAGCCGGGTCTGATCAGAACAAAGTAGCTGAGCTCAGAGCGAGATTGAAGAGAGCTGAATGGGATTGTCTCTGTCTTGGTTTTTTAAATTATCATTGCAGAATGTAGATTATGGATGGCAGAAGTTATGTTTTTTCTTTGGGTGAACAGGTGGTGGTGTTGGATGCAGTTTGGCGTCCCCCTCTGGATGGCGCCCTAGGTCGCCTGCAGGACGGACCGCCACTGGGTGGAAGCTCATTTTGCTGCCATAAATAAAGAGCAGAAGGGTGTTACACGGGTCCCCTGTTGGTCAGCTTGAGATGAAACTCACATGCTGATCACATTCAAACAAATCAGTCGGTGGAGAAGATGAAACTTTCTTCTCCAACAGCCTTCATGGCTTCACGCAACAGCACCCTATAGTGATTTGTTGCTGCTGCTTGCAGCACGCTGGCTGGCTTGACTGATTCCTCCCAGCTCCAACACACCTCCTCCCGCTCTTCTTACTGTACCACACTCCATGATTGTATCTCTCTCTTTATTCAGTCTTGGATCTCAGATGACAGTGTTATGCGCCTTGCGAGGTCTGTTCTGTGCAGCGTTGTGTAAATTGTCGCGTTCCCAGCAGAATCCCAAACGGCTGCTTTTACGCACTGGAGAGCACCGCCAGAAACCAGGCCTGTTTTACCAAATTACAGAGTATAACTATTTGAAATGAATAGCTCTCCTCCCACTCATAAATCTCTGATATTACAAATATGCAAGGGAATGCTGTATTTTCTTTCAATAAAGCTAGAAACAGTTCAGACGGCAACTCGGTAGAGTTTAATCTAAAAGTCATTATCTGCACGGGTGTCCAGAGAAATTTTGTGCCTCCAGGGACATCTGATTTATAATTGAAGAATCTGAAATAGAGCAGACAAAATGGAGCTGCAGGAGCATTGTTTAGATGCTGAGAAAGAAATAATTTCCAGTTTCCCACCGGATAATTATTTGCTTGCAAAGTTTCTAAAATCCACCAGACACTTGGGAGGAGGTTCAAGACTGGAAATAGGTTTTTATTTTTGGATAAAATATTTGCATTTCATTCACATTGAAGCCATGATGCAAGCCAGTCAGGGATGAATGTTTTCTTTTTTTAAAGGTAGGCATTGTTCATTTAGCAATCTACTGTGTTGCATCATGTAGTAAAATGTTTAATTTCAAATAGAAACAAACTGTATCCCCTCTCTCATAGTTTAGGTTACTCTTTGTTTTGGCACGAAGGACATTATGTTATATTGATCTGTGAACAAAGATTATCATGTGTTGCAAAGCATTTGTAGTTCAGCTTTTATGGTCAGATCTTGATGATAATATTATATTCTTGCACAATATCTCCAGATCATGAATGATCTAATTGCATTTGAAATATGTAGGATTATATGTTGATATAAATAAAACTGGAAACAGGAGGATCTGACAGTAAATGAATGAAAACAGGATGCTTTAATTCTGGAGATGATAACAAGACAGGTGAGTGTTAAATGGAAGGCAGGTGTGTATAGTGTTATAGTTAAAAATAGAGGGCACAGATCATGAAATTGTGAATGACTCACAGCTAGTACGACACAATATTTTAGCTCAATAGCTCAAAAACTGACTGAAGTATACTGATTTCTGTGTTTGCAATTGTTGATTAGGGTTAGCAGTCATCTTGGATGGGATGAACTCCAACACATAACTGGTTGCAGATGTTAATCCAATACCAACTTTTTGGATGCTTTTTTTTTTTTTTACAAGAATCTGTTTCATGGTTCAATAAAAATTTTGGAAACAAACAGATTTGCAAAAAAACAAACAAAAAACCAACATTTAATCTTTCCAGTGGTGGACAAACAGAAAATATGAAATAAGCAAATACAAAACATTTGCATTCAACCACATTCAGTAAAATGTTGCATTTAAACTGCCATAAAGCTTTAATATAAATGATGATTACACTGCACACAACATGCAGTTTTTTATATTTCCTACTCAACCTTGTTGGCAGACAAACAGTCAAAGTGGCAGACTGCACAGACGGCATCCTGCAAATGAAGTCCCCAACAGAAACCTGGTATCTCCATTATTCAGATCTTTGTCACCAGCAGAGAAGTGGGTTATTGTCCTTACTTCCATTTTGTTTCAGAGAAACTAGACGATCCTCTTGTGAAGCAGTAGCTGCATTAAAAACTACAATTACATAAAGGAATATTGTGGAAGTTAAACTCTAATGCCTGTGTAATTATACAAAACTATATTTGAATGCAAATGAAGTGTTGCAGTGTTTACACACTTAATTTGTTTTGCTGGAGTGTTCTGTATTAACAAAAATACACAAACGTGACAACAGCAGAGCGCTTTGAAAACTCCAAATCTCAACCCAAAAAGCAGAAAACGTTTGTTCATGATTAATTATATCAACATTTTTTTTTTTTTTTTGTTTTGTTTCTTTTTGTACTTTGTGTGTGTAATCTTTGACAGTGCTGCATGTTCGAAATAAAAAAGTTGAATTGAACATACTTTACCAAATAGGATTATAATTAAAGGTGCAATATGGGAAAATGAAGTAAGAATGACATCATGTGGTCAAATTTGGGTACTGCAGTCCATTTTTCTAAACAAAGTTACTATCTCACTGCTGTTCCGTGAGTTTTAAGGCTGTTAGCTTGCTGTTATAGTTCTGAATGACTTATTATAGAAAGTAAAACGCCATGATTGACTCATTATTCACTTCACACATACTTTTCACTGCAATATTGAGTTGTTGGTAATTTAAAAAGTAGCTACCCAACTATTTGCTTCTAAATCACAGTTAGAGTTAGCAATGTTAGCCATTAGCCTGCTTCACCCAATATTAGCGTAAAACAAAAAGATGCCGTGGCTTCTTAGGGGTACAAGAAATAACTTCTGGGTCGCTCCTGTTTACGAGCTTTTGTTCTTTAAACAACTCTGGTTCAGCTTCTTGCCTGCTGGTGTCGAATTACAAATGCCGACGCTGCAGCGTTAGCTCAGCGCAGGCTTGGCAACCTCGCGAACTCCCAGATTGTAAACAAAGACTACGTCCCTCTTTGACAATTTTAAAAGGAGAAAAACTGACAACACCCAGTCGACTGAGAAGTGATTGTGATTATTTCACTGTAGAATTCTTACATATTGTACTTTTAATTTTTGTGACGCCAAGGAGCAAAAAAAAAGCACGCATTCCACCCTCTGATCGTAAAGAAAGCTAATTTGTCATCTACTCCTCAGGCACTTTCAATCCATTTTTTCTCATACACTGGAGAAAAATGACTATTCTGAAGCTACAAGATAAAAGATATACTGAGAGGGAGAGTTAGAATAGATTTATGTAACAGCTCAGAAGAAAGTTATTAATCCTCCGCGTGTCACTTGATCTGACTTCAGCAGTTCAGACATTAGCTTTGTTTGAGGTGATTAGCAAAGAGCACAAAGTGATTAATTGGAAGTGAGAACAGCGCTTTTGACACCTCAGACAAAAGACACTTTTAATATTCAGGTAGTGCCTGTAAAACTTTCTGAATGAATGTAACTGAAGCTCTAAACACACAGCAACAACTTCTAATAGGCTGCTTTAGAAATTCTAATTTTCCCTGTCACTCTGAGGTGGTAACCAAATACACGGTGAGGAGTAGCGGATTGCACTTGGACACGTAAAACCAGAGTCAGCCGTGTTCAAACACACTGATATTTGATAGTGCTGTTACCTTCTCTCACAAGATGTTAACTCAGTGTGCAATTACACACAGGATTAGACACGCAGCATGTTAGAGGAAGGAACGTCAAGAAATCACTCTAAGTATCGTGTGTAGCCTTGTAGCAACTCCTGCTGGTAAATATATTTTTAATGGGCAAACAAGAAATGCAGAGCAGAATTAAGATGCACACACACTCATGCATGCACACACGTATACGGACATTTTCAAACACAATATTGTGGACATAGTATTGAAATTGTTCATTATTTTTTTTATTATTAGGATGAAAAATTCAAAGAACTTAATCTTGTTTGCAGGGATGGAACACCAAAATTACATGGTAATATTTACAGTGCATAAATTAGCAGACAAGTGCTTTGAAGGCTCAAACAGCCAGCTTCCAAAACCTCGTCCTCTGTGTCTTCTGTCACATTCAGATGCATTTTAGCTAACGCTACTTGAATCTTCTACTGGAAATTTTGAAATTATGCTCATTGTCATAATCCAGATGTGACTTTGCCTGGCTGCCTCGCATCTGTCCGTGCACCCGGGGGCAGCTGAAGCTACAACTCATCACCACCACGGTGTGAATGGATGAATGACTGTAGTGCAGTGGTTCTCAATTAGGGGGACTCAGAAAGGTGCTATGCAAGGTGAGTCACATATCATTCATAATATTACACCAGAATTTTGCACAATATTCTTAAACCTGACTGCATTATTACCATTTTGTGTGGTTTTTGTGTGTGCGTGCGTGCGTATGTGTGTGTGTTTCCCAAATTTGGCAGCAATACTGAATCAAGTTGACTCCAACAGGCATTCAGTTGTAGATGGACATCCAATAATTCCTTTCTGATAGCTTCAATAAAATCTATCTGGTGAGAAAGTTTAAAAAAAACACTACCAAAAATGGTATTTGCAAGTGTGTTACTCATTTTAAACAAAAAATAAGAAAGTATACTAACAGTTTACCTCAAAGATTACTTTAAGTGTACTTTTATGAACTTAAAGAGCGAGTAACTCCTAAATCAACTTTTTTTGCTGATAACCTATATAGATGAGTGTCTAATAGTGCTGTAGACATGTGTGTAGTCATTATTTTGGCAGTTTAGTGCAACTTACTTAAAATGTAATAATTCAGCCCAAAACCGTAATTATATCTCCATCTTCAGGTTAAAACTCTGCTCTACATTGATTTAGAATCATGCATAGCTGATGGCTAAGGTGTATAAACTGACATCATTAGACACACGCACACATTTTCAAACACAATATTGTAGATGTGGACATAGTATTGAAATTATTCTACGTGGCTGTACTGCACTGGACTGCAGCTGAGTCTCAGCTGCACCTCCACCTGGCTCGGCCACTCACCTGCTGATATGACACTCCTTAAAAAAACATCCTCCTGCCCCCTTTCTTCCAGTGATCACGGTGGACAGGAAATCCTCCAGCCTGCTGCTGTTTCTGTGTCAGCTCATTCTCCTGAGCGGTGAGTTTGCTGTGTGTGTGTGCTCGTGTGCATGTGCGAGTGTGTGCTCACTTAACAACTCGTTTTGCGACTGAGAAACTCCGAGAGCGTGCATGGGGAGGTAGAGGGGGATGCTGTCAAACACTGCCTCAGTGCCGCTCTCTCGGTCCGCCAGGTGCATTTTTCTAACAGGAAGTGTGGGTGAAGTAAGTCTCCACCCATGGTGTGACTCACCCTGTAAAGTGGGCTAATTTAGTTAAAATAAGTATACTTGTTAGTATAGTGTATGTATCAGTGTACTTGGAGAATAAAAGTATACTCGGGAAAATATACTTTTCTATACTTCAGTATACTTAGTAAAATATATTTGAGGTAAATTACAACCAGACACAGACAAAAGACTATCTTCTATCTATTGCCAGTGAGATCAGTGTTGCCAGACGTTCGATAATTATTTGTAGGATAATTTAGCCCTCTGTATGATCATAAATCCCATAATACGATAATTTTAGATCTTCATTGTGTGGAATCTGTGGCTGCAGATTGCATCCAGAGACATTCCTAAAGCTAAAGACTATGTGTTTGATACACTAATGCTAAAGCTGTGGGTCATCAGACATGTCAGGATGCAACTAAGTAGTGTATGATCAGTTTTTTAAGATCCTGGTACGATACTTTAACATTTCCAGTCTGGCAACATTGTCTGAGATGGATGCGTTTCTTCTAAATTCTCCATTCAACTATAATCTTGCATTAATTTCATCTCTTCATTATACGAATATGCCACAAGCGCTACAAAAATGTCTAGAATGTCATAAGTCTGTAACAATCTGCCAAAATTTTACTAAAAAGTCAAAATGTGTTTTTTTATTCATCTTTTTATTGTGTTGTTATAAATGTATTTGATAAAAAGTGCAGGGAATGAAATTCAACAGCATCAGTTAATATTCACATCGGTTTAGGAGTGGTCTCTGAGCCTTTGTCTGCAGCAGGATTGCTTTGTGTTAGTTCAGCCGGTTTGAACTGGGCTCTTCTGGGAGTTTCATGTCCAATTTCAAGAGGATACTCAGAATGGTGTGAAAAGCCGTAAAGGGATGGATGTGGATGGGAATACTTTGTGGACGAGTGAGAATGAGTAAGGTCATAGGAGAATGGCTGCACAATCCCCAAAGAAACAACCTATTATTGGTGCACAAAGATAAATGCTTAGCTGCATTGGTGCTTTCAACGATTAAATGATCTAAATTTGTTTCTCTAATTGTTGCACAAATTACCACCAGGCTGCAGAGGCAAAAGAAAACTGCACTTGTAGCAGCTTTGCAGAGTGAAGTGATACTATAATAACCAAGCAGAGAAAGTTTTCAGACTTGCACACTGCAGCGTTCATGATTAATGCATCCAATCTGCTCGCTGGGTCTGATATTACAAATGAACTTCAGAAGACCATTGATAAACCTATAAAGCATCATAAGTGATGGTGCTGCCACTCCGTGAAACATCTCCCTTTGTTTTTATCACCCATTGTTCGCCTCTGCAGCTGCTGTGGTTTAATAGTGTTGCCTTTGATTGAAGAAATATCAAATAAATAGTGATTTTGTGCATTTTTTAATGACACTAAAAGTTTTTTTCTTTGAGTATATCGTTGAAGTTTTAATAAATATGTTGAATTGACAAAGAAAACTTGCTTTCTTATCGTCGGTGTGAAAAGATAACCAGAAGAATGCGTGGCTTTGTAATATCTTTGTGTTTTGCATGCATTGATTGAGTGTTTTATACCTGCTGTCAGTAATAAGTGTGACATGAGCCACATGGTTCTGATTTGCATGAGTTATTCTCCTGTATTGCGTTTCTATATTGATGCATAATTATTGTGGGTATCTGCAGCACACCACGAGTCACACAACCCATCATCGCTTCATTACAATGTTATGCTATATATCTATTATTTTATGACAGAAAACAAATTTATTTTTTTTTTCTTTTATGCCAACTCCCAGTAAAGCCACCAAAAAGTGATCAGGTTGACATCATCAGCTTGTTTGTTCTCCATTCAAAGGTCCTGTTCAGGCCCAAAAACGATAACCCTAAATATCCCTCAATTACAAACATATAGAGACCTAATGTAAAACTTAAAATTCTGCTTATTTAATGGATAAATTGTTATACTGAGGTTTGTAAAACTGACATAAAGTTGTGTCACAACATGGATCTTTTCTATCTTTAACATTCGAGGGGTTTTACCTGTCTGTCCCCCTTATTGCCTTTGGGTCACTGCAGGAGAGAAGAGGCCAAGAAAAGTTCTGTGACCCAATTTTCCATCACTTTTGTTGCCCAGTGGAATACTGAGTGAGAACGGTTGTTGGAGGAAATAAAAAAAGAGAGAGTTCAAAAGCACTGCAGTCTTAGCTTAAGAATTGGTGAAGCTCTTGGAGCTGACAGGTCAGGGGAATGAAAACAGACTTAAAAAGTGGCTGAATTCAGGTTCTTCTCTGGCGAGAATGTGAATTCTGTTTGGGCGCTTGGCCAGACTCCTGCTCAGCCATATGATCCTTCTGAAGATCAATACTTTGTGTTTCACAGAAACTTTATTCTACTTTTAGCCTTAATGCACAGAGAGAAGAAACACTGCTATTCAATGCAGAGTTGTCTAAAGCCATATTATGCAACATTTTCATATTTTTAAATCATGTTCTTGAGCCAATATGTGCTACAATGATCCTTTACAGGGTTAATGAAATGTCACTCAGACCACCTCTGTGGCCAGAATACCAGACTTGCAACTCCAGAGTGGCGGTCCGGTCCCTGTTGGACTTAGTAAAAAGGAGCTGACATGCCTGATGCTGCAGTCTGCTTCCAGCATGTTTCAGATCATGAACACAGCTGATTTGTTTGATTTAGTGATGAACCGCTCCTGTAGACACTAATGAAGGCTGAGGAGACATTTCAGCTGTTAGATTAAGGTGAGGCGATAACCCCGGCTTTCCACAAGACGTGAAAGCACAACGCAATAGCGCCGTTTTACCCGCGCGCTCATTCCCAACTGGCAGTGATTCTGACACGAAACGGAAGCGAAAGCGTTCCACACAGCTGATCCCGTGAGGTCACAAAATCACGGGAGAATTTCAACACCATGCGTGATTTTAGAATTCCACACAATGACAAGCAAGGAGAAAGACGGCTGCATGTAGCCAAAAAGGTCTGTGGTTTATATTTTCTGTTTTGTTTACATCGGCTACGGGGGTTTCACAGGAAATGACGTACTGCACCAGCCTTTTATTTTGGAAGTTTCCGGATGTTTCACACTGCCTTCGTGTTTGACTTCCTGTCTGTCCCGATCTGAACTGCGGAGTTTGACGTGTTTCAGAAGCGTAGCGCGTAAAAAATACACTCGAGACATAATGATAGCGTCCCGTCGCTTCGGAGACACGTCTATAACATTACACATAGCTGCCGGTGGAAAGGACTCTGTCTACTATAACGGCGACTAATTGCGCGTAGTACATTTCGCGACGCTTTCACTTGCGGTGGAAAGCAGGGGTAAGTTTCATTTTGGTTTCACTAACGGACACTAGGGGGTGCTAAAAACAACCCAAAACTGCCAAGTGTTCTTTTAAGTTGGAGTCTAATCCAGACTTTTTANACTCCGCGAATTACTCGCAAAAAAGACAAAACACAAAAACACAGACCCTTCTTTCAGCGCTGCTTCTGACTTGCACTCTGTCAGGAAACCTTTCAAGCAGCAGAAAAACCAGGATGCTGGCTGTTTCTGCACCAGATCTGGGTTTTACAGCTGTTCTCCAATCAAACAAATTTATGGCTGTCCAGTCTAGAATTTCCTTTTAACACTTTGTACAGCTGAATTCACACGTGTGAATGTTAAAAACGCTGTCCAAACAGACACCGTCTCCCGACTCAATTGTTTATTTAAAAAATAAAAGAAAAAAGGAAGAGAGCAGGGATTTTAATCCTCCAGACCCTGCACCCAGAAAGAAAGGCCAAACTTATGAACAATAAAATATGCTCACCTTGGGCCCTATTTGTTGGTCTCTCTCTCCGGATGCAGAGCCGGAGGCCACCCTCTGCTCACCCTTCGTGGTCGCCAAAATGTAGAGGATTCAGTTGTTTGAGAAGAAGATAGAGAGTCAGGAGTCGGATATCGTTGAACAGCGTGGGGATCATTTATTACAGACTTCAAGCAGTTGACAATCGACACGTACAGACAGCCATCTCAGTACCAAGCCCCCCGAATGACCGCGGCGTGGTTCTCTTATAGTCATTCTGTGTTATGCAACTTCCATGCATGCACATACACACACTGCTAAACGTGGTGTGCGGAAATCGACTGAGCCCATTGTGTTCTCTAAATATGGTCATGTTTGCAAGAGAATAACTTTCCACAGGCTGATGGATTGGGAACACGTCCGCTGGTGTCATTAGTTTGGCTGCTTTAGATGGAAAGTGGCCTGTCTGAACATCCTGTTACTAAAACTCCGGACCTCTGGATTTTCTGATAAACAGTTCTTGTTCTCTGATGACAACCCATCACGATGTCCCATAAACACATTCCTTAGCAGTTCAGCTGGAGAACCAGACTAGACTCTGTACCATTCTAATAACCAATGTAACTGATGACCTATTGACCTTTAAAGGCCACTACAGTCCTCCCTTTGGTGGCAAGAGCCACCAGACGCTAGTTAATGTAAGTGAGGAAAACCAGACTAAATGTAGAAGTGTAGGATAACTGTAGTATGAACCATTAAATGAGTGCCAGACTAACGTGAAGAAGGTATAACTGAATATGGTAACACAATACATGACCACGAACCAAAACATGCAATGATTCAACAGAAGAACAATGCAAAACTACCACGCATTTGACTAGTATAATGGCTAAGTAACCGAATAGTAAACAGTATAAGTATGCAATTGTAATAATGGAGATAATGGTTAGCTGTAGAACATGATGTGACCCATGACTGCAATTCCAACTGAACACGTCATGACACAAAAAATAATGCACACACACCCTGTAAGGAGGCGAAAACCTGTCTGCTGTTTTGTTAACAGGAAAAATTCCTCCTTGACCTCCCAGCCCCAAGATGGGACGATCACACACAGCACAGAGTGAGCATACAAGGCTAGCCCAGGAATGTTTCCACAGGGATGGTTTGAAATAAAATTGCGAAAGTCATGCATAAACAAAGTTAGTGGGTAAAAGGTCACCGGCAACTTCAATCCTCCCTGTGATGTATAACATCATCATTAAGTGACCCTTCAAAAGGTGGTGACACAGAAACAACATAAACATTAAGCCTCTATTCCAAAAACTGTAACTGGCCTAATATCCGAACACATTCAATAACCCAGAGACCTAAAACATTAAAGGAAAACAGAACCAGGAGCTGAAGTAATAAAATTATAGAAAATTATAGAAATTGTGTAACATGATTCTGCTAATGAAATACATGAGCACAGGTTAACGGCAAACCGTATCACTAGTTGACCCAGTTACTTCAAGGACGCATGCATACCCTGCAAAGAGGCAAAAAACCTGTGAGCTGTAAAAACAGGCAAAAATTCCTCAATGACCCCTGACCCCTTCAGGCGATCGACCTTATGGTCCCAGAGCACGCATGCAGAGTTAGTCTAAAGACATCTTCTGACATCAGGCAACATTGAAAATTAAAAAAACACATAGAACAAATGAACCAGAAGATGGTAACTTTGAAATAAATGAGTAAGTATACTGGAGTATGATTACCTTTTAGCAAACATGTTCAAATAATAAATTGTAAAGTACGTAAAGTCCAAATCCTTATTGAATAACTGCACTACAGAGACACTAATCACTTTAAAATTAAGAGATGACTTCAGGCTCCAAACTGCAACTGTCAAAGTATTGCTTGTGGCCATATGATGAAAAGAATGAAACAAAAAGAACAAAAAACAAGTTCAGTTTCTTTATCGTCGTTGGAGGTCTTCCGTTGGACGAGGGCTTTTGGACAAGTGTCCTTTATTTATCAGCAGAGCAACAGCACAGGTCCTTGGCTCAGTCCTTTTCACCAGATTGTTTAGAAGTGGCAGAGCGTCCGCAGAAGTCGTTACAGCATTCAGGTTCCTCATTCAGCAAGCGTTGTTTTTCCATGCTTCCCTCCTTCCGGCAACGAGCAAAATGCAACAAGAAAAACTAGAATTAGCGTGCCAATTTGTTTAAAACCTATTTTTACAAAACTTCCTAAAATTTAGAACACCAGACAGGTATCCATCCCTGCATGCACAACTCTACTCCATCCTAAACTTAATTATCTCATTCACGGCTTTAGTAAAGGTTTATCAGGTGTTATATTGATAAGGCATGCACTAGTTTGCCTAAGCATTCATTCATGCACTACTGGTACAATTGAGATTCCTCTGATGTCAATGATAAGTAGGATTAATGGGGATATCTGCTCAATAAGTATCTTGAAATGACAGTTTTTTTAAAACTAAATGTAAATAATCCATTCCGCAAACTGGACCTAACTTCAAATAAAATCTTCAGAATGTCCTTTAACGCTCAAAAACACATTCATAAACACATGTCACCAAACACTATATCTTCTCATTCTAACCACTCACACATCACAGTGTACACAAACTAATCTAAAAGGTAATAAAACATTAATCAAAAAATGATGTCCAGCAGCCATCAGATGTTCTGTTTCACCTAAAATGGAGTAAGAACAGTTTGTGGTTATGGTATCACATCGCCGAGTTAAAGGCTTAAGACNAAAAAAAAAACCCTCTGGAGGAGAAAAGATGAGTGCTCTCATCATGCATGTGTATGTATGTGAGGGGGGTGCTTCTCAGTCAAGAGAGTGGACTCATTCACAGTTTAACCTCAGAACCACCATGAATAAAGAATGGTACCTAAACACCCTCCCAGGAGAACTCCTCCAACCATCTAACAATAGTTTGGGGTGTGTATTGATAAGAATCTCAGGAACGTTAAGGTTTGTGGTTTAATTTCAACTGGACCCACATTTCTGAGGATCGGAGACAATTCATGACTCATCACCTCACAGCTACAGCAGCAGAGGTCATCCTCTACAGATCTTTATTTATGTGGGTCAGAATAAAGACTTTCAGCCTGTAAGGTGGTTCATTGGAGGAGAACAGATGTCTCAGATCCATACGTTAAACACATGGAATCTAGCCTAGTGAACTAGACCAAATTCTTGCTTTGCAGAGTTTGGTCTAGGCACGCTTCATAGGAACCCTCGCAGCCTGTGGCTGTCCAATCACAGCTCGCTATAGTTTTGGTTGGGCCAATCACAGCGCTCTATATTTTGGGCCAATCACAGAGCGGGAGTAGCCGATGACGTCAGCGCTGCGGCCGCGAACCCAAGCAACATGGCGGCAACTCAGGAAACACGTTCGTTTGAAACGGCTTTCTCATCAACATTGGATTATTTAGACTCCAACGTGCGTAAGTCTGTCTGATATACTTAGCGGCTTCTTATTTTTATCAAACAAAGTAGTGCAATGTCCCAGTACACCTGATATTCACATGTTTTTCATACAAAAACGACAGAAATCATTGATGTTAGACGCCATTAAAGCCTCCCGCTTTTCCGTCGCCGTGATTACGTCACGTTGTTCGTCACTCTGATTGGTCCTAGCGCTATCCAATTGTGTGCTGACATTTTGAAATACAACCAGACTATATATTCACATATATAGGATGGCTTGCCAGGCTAGACTTTTTATAGTTGTTTAGGAAATAAACAAGCATTGCTGAATAAACTGATTTATTTTCAAGGGTTAATTTAATCTTTTTAACCAGAGAAAGACAGCATGGCTCTAAGGGGATCCCTCAGAACCAGAGCAGCTGTGTGAAGTATGAAACCTTTGCCGGTGAGGTGATAACATTTAAATTTTGTTTTCCTTTTTCTGTTAAATCATCCCTGAATGACATGATAGGGTGGCTGACTGCTGTTGATTTGAGGTGTAACAAGTGAGATTGAATTATGAGTAATTATGCAGCTTTTGTATTTGCGTGTCATTTAGTTTCATTTTCATGTGGTAACTCCCCATGAAAGCACGGATATTTAAGGAACCAGGCACTTTCATTCCAGTGAGGAGTCACGTGTTCTTGAACACAGATCAGATGGTAAAGGTAGCTCGTAGATATATATCAGTGTTCAACTGAACAAATTAAGTCCAAAGAAACAATAAAAGCAATTTTCCAAAACAGATAAATTAACTTGTTTTAACATTTTATAAATTCATGAACATTTAAAGCAGAAAAAGCCAGTATAACTACTAAAATATTAAAATAACCAAAGGGTGCTAGAAATTTTACTCTGTGACTAGAAATGGTTGTCTCCCCAAAAAAGTAAATCTTAAATAGTAGATATGTATTTAAACTTAAAGGTGTCTAATAAAGAAACTGTTCTTTGAGCATCTATATAGCATTTGAAACTTGGTTGAGGCTCACAGTGGCCCAGGAGTCCTGATAAATGGTCACACATAATCCCATAATAAAGCCTTGCAATGGAAAGGTGGTAGCTGGCAGATCTACTCACCTGGGATGATGGAGCTCAGCACATGGAGAACATCAGGGAGGTTTTTTTTTCATAAGCTTGATTGGTTGGTGCCCCCCTGGCCACTTGGTGCCTGAGGTCCAAGCAGGATCCGCCCTGGTGTGAGCGGCTGGAGGCGGGGCCTTATGACTCACCACTATGATCTCCACGGACTCTGGCACATCTGCTTGTTTCCCCCTGGGGGGACCCTTGGCGCTCCTCGGGGGGCGGGGCGTGGATGTTCCTGCGGTGGTGGACCCTCTGGGGACCTAAGGGGTTGGATGTGTGTGTGTGTGTGTGTGTGGGGGGGGTCTGTCTGTCACTCATTCAGTCTGGATGAGTGCATCCTAGAATGCGAGTGGTGCTCCAACACTCTTCTGTGATGTTTTCTTTACATTCACATACATTTTATTGATTTAAACATGAGGCTTTGGTAACTGGAGAGTCAGGAGGGCATTAGCTGCATAGAGAGCAGCAATGGTACTAGACAGAAGTAGCAGGATGTGGGCAGTGTGAGTATTAGGTAGGAGAGTCTAACTCATGTGAGTGAGGTACATAAAAATATGTGGCTGTCTAGTGGACGAGTAGAAAGAGTGGATAGAGATGCTTCAAAGAAAGGGATTTTGTTGTTTTTTTCTTATGTTTTATTCAAAATGTTCTTTGTTTCTCTTTTCATCACTACTGAAAAATATTTATTCATTTTTACCTCCAGGGTCAATTTAGGCTTCTTCTTCTCTTTATTTATCTGTTCTCCTTTTTCTTTTTCTGATTTCTTTTTCTCACAATTTATAGGAAAAGTTATTCAGATCAACATTCTGGGTGTCAATCACACACTTTATATTGTGGCTTCAAATGTTTTTCAGTTTATTATTTTTCTATAAAATAAAATTGAGCTGTTTTTAGCATAAAGTTACTCACTTCACCCACTGACACATAATAACTAGACACAGATATGTAACTTGGAAGTTGAAGTCAAAAAAATCTATTCAACTCCCTCTAGTGGCTGGTTGCAGTGTATGTTTGAAGCCCCGCCCCTCAATATAAATGAATGGTAAATTGTCCTGAACTAAGTATTAATATACACCTGAGATAGGTTTTCCAAGTGTTGTAACCATAGCAGTAGTGAAAGATTTTGTTCTGCAGGTCATCAGCAGATCTACCACTGCTCCGAACAATTTTAGGTCCGGCCAATCACAGCACTCTGTTTGTAGAGAGCCCTTGGGTGGGCTTAGCACTAGAGCTGTGACAGAACTACAAAGACTACTAACTACAAAAACTACAAAGATGGTGTCGACTCACCCCTTCTTTCCACTGGATGTTAAAGCATCACGAAACGGTAGCAAAACGTACTACGTGGCATTCAGCTGCCATTATAGTGGAAGGGTTCCTTTCCGTACGTTTTGGACGCGTCCCAGAAGCGAAGGGATGCTATCATTACGTTTCAAGTCAATTTTTACACACTACACTTCTAAAACACGTCAAACTCCGTAGTTTAGAGCGGGCCAGAAAGGAAATCAAACACAAAAGCAGTGTAAAATATCTGGAATCTTTCAAAACAAAAGTCACGTGCATTTAAGCGTACGTTAGTGATGCGCGGGTTAGGGTTTTTTTCAACCCGCGGGTACCGCAGATTTCAAAAGGTCTGACCCGCACCAAACCGCCCCGCATCACTTTGTCTAGTTTACCAACCCGCCCCGCCTCATTAAAAACACGTTATAATATTGAGCTTCTTACCTCGCGGAA
The DNA here is from genome assembly GCA_006937985.1 of Aphyosemion australe. NCBI lineage: Eukaryota > Metazoa > Chordata > Actinopteri > Cyprinodontiformes > Nothobranchiidae > Aphyosemion > Aphyosemion australe. Next base: position 3,571,909 of record SSNS01000014.1, on the reverse strand, counting down.
TCTTTCCCAAACACGCGATTAGTTTGTCCCTCCTTTCTATTAAGAATGTAAACTCCCGAACAAATTTTATCCAAAATATCTTCCTCCATCGTTATGTGGCTGCCTGCCACCTGCTTGGAGCGCACTTTCTACGTGCCTACGTCATAGAGTCAAAGGTTATGTTTTAAAACATGACCGTGTTTAAAAAAACTTAAATATTGTGTTTTACAAAATTAAGCATTGATTAATGTCTTTATCTTCAGTGTGCATATCTATATAATATATATATTTGATGAACCCGCCCCAAACCGCACCGCACTGAATTAATAATTTATTGACCCGACCCAACTCGACCCGCGGGTAACCCGCGGTACCTGCGACTTGGAAGACCCGCGCATCACTAGCGTACGTCATTTCCCCAGTAGCCGATATAAACACAACAGAAAATTAACCACAGACCTTTTTGGATACATGCAGCCATCTTTCTCCTTGCTTCTTATTGTGTGGCTTCTGAAATCACGCGTGGTGTTGCAATTCTCCCGAGATTTTGTGACCTCACCTGATCAGCTTTCGTTCCCGATTCGCGTCAGAATCACTCCCAGTTGGGAAGGAGCTTGCGGGAAAAACGCTGCTATTACGTTACGTGCCGCTTTCACAAGGGGTCAGGAACAGAGCTTGTTCGTTTGAAACAGCTTTAGCATCAACTTTGGACCATCTAGACTTGGGCTTTACTTTGAGGCATGAGCAGATAGAGGTACTTACAGTAAGTCCCTGTCAGCCTCTGTCATGTGGTCTTGTAATCTGTATTTCCGCTCTTTAAACAAGTAAATAAACGAATAAATAAGATCATGTTTACATGACAGTGGCTTCAATCTCTCACAACCAAAAAGATTTCTCAGTAACTACAATTAACCTGCAGATGAAACATTTTAATTAATGTGACAACATTATTGTCAAATCAGGTTTTATGATGAGGAGGCGCACAGGTGCAAAATAATGTGAAAACACAAGAAGTCATTATGTGTTTGTGCAATCTCAAGTAACGTTCACTGCACACGGTAATTGTTTTTGTTTTATTATGCTTTTGTTGTCTGCAGCACAGTCGATAATTCCCCTTTCCACCAGTGGCTTCTGTTTTCTAGCAGAAATGTCCCACCAAGAACATTTTGGACCAAAGCCGTGCTGTCACGGAGATGCTTCTAACATCCCGATAGCTCGTCAGTCCTCGTTCACTAACTTTCTTTCTCTCTTTCTCTTTGCCAGAGCTGGTTTTTAGCCAAATGGTGCTATTTACTGGAGCAGGACTGGCACCTCTCCAGACCATGAGGGTAGCAGGCTTGGCAACGCAGGTCGCTGATGGACTCGTTGAAGCGATTCGCCAGCATGGACAGCTTGCTGCCATGACATAGGGAGCAGGGAGCACAGCCTGAACCACCACAATGCTGGCAGCTGTCGACCTCCTGGAGACAGAAGAGACGCATTAGAGGAGAGGAGGAGGAAGAGGAGGAACTGAGAGTTGAGGCAAAGGGTATAAAAGTAAGACTGGTTGGGAACACATGATCTTAAAGTTCAGCAAGGGCAACATCCTGACCCGTTTATAATAACGGTCATTGGAACGATGTGTCGAGTGATTTTCATTATTTGATTGCTTGTCTTCTATAATTAAACAAAGTTGTCGTACTTAAAACAATTATACTGCAACCGTTTTAAAAGGGATTAGGTTAGACCCACAGGCCAGCTCATAATTAGAAGCTTCTCACTCAAACGTGCCTTCCTTCTGGGAAACACAAAACAAACACGAAGACTAGAGGAGAATTTCAACAATTACATTTTCAATCAATGCTATGACTGCTCGTGTCTCTGGGTAATGTACAAGCAGACTGTAATTACGTCTTAAGTTGTTAATTTAACTTTTAGTAAATGTAACACTAACGACCAGTTAGTTCACTGAAACTAAAAAAAAACAGCCAAGGGAACTCTGGCAGAGAGGATACAGGATACACATACATACTTTTTGTAGCTCAGCTGGTCATATTCTGGTTTTCTGGCCATTCTCGTAGGATTTCATGTGGGTTTTTTTTCCAGAAGAATTTCCCACACTGGTTTGGAAGCCGTGCTGCTTAAAAGATTTTTACTGGTACTTTGGGCTCTTCTTAACAACTATTACGATGAGTAAGCATGCCTATAAGCTTTCTAAAGCACAACTAATGACCAGAATAAGTCTCCAAATCCCTGACAAATTGAAAAGGCTACGCTGTGAATCAGGAGCAAAGGAAAGTGTGAGAAAGAAAGTTTAAACCATTTCTTCACTTGATTGTCACAGAGAGTGACTTCTCTGGCAAATAAAATAAAAGATTTTGAAGCGCTGACGAGGGGAAATCAGGAATCCAGTAAAGTGCTGAAACAGAAATCAAATCCTCTGGACTCCATCATTTCTGTTCTCAGCTGTGTGAGCATCGATAGACTGTAGACAGAGCAGCAATGATATAGAAGCAGGGACTTACTGACAGTACATAGAGTAACCCTGGAATTAAACTGATGATAAAAGAGTGTGTACTCCTAAAATAGCAGTGGTGCCCCCAGAAAATGTTCATAGGGGGGCAGAGAAAACTTTGGGGTGGCACACCAAGTCAGTGTTGTTGGTAACTCTGGGAGAGTTCGGCCTGTGTATTGCTCCTTCATTCATTTTCATTAAAAAACGATATACGTCCTCTAAAACAGACATTTCAAACTGTTATTTGAATTATTGTTTACATTTTTTTATTATTATTATTTTAGACAACTTTAATTCACAAAAACATCCACAAAACTATAGAGAGTTTTTACTTTTCTTTTGAAACTGAGGAGCAGCATTAGAGAATGAATTTATGGTTTGTGCGAAAGTAAATATGATTTATTGAAAGAGGGGCCATGGCCCCTCCTGGCCACCCCTTGGGGGCACCACTGAATAATAGCCTTACCGACCTTTAATTTCTGTTAGAGTCATTATCTACACAGAATGTTCATCAGAAATATTTTGGTCATTTTTGCCAACACTGCTTTTAGCTTAGCTAACAAGGGTGTGAATGTGTGCGTGAATGGGTGGATGACTGTGTTGTAAAGCACCTTGGGGGGTTTTAGGACTTAGGAAGGCGCTATATCAAATACAGGTCATTTACCATTTGCATAATGTCTATAATTCCTTGCATTGTTTTGAAAAAAAAATCTTGTTTGCAGAGTAAAAAATGAGCTGGAACCTTTTGACAAGCATTTTCATTGAGAAAATAGCACAAGAAATGAGAAAAGATGAAGGAAAAATGTGAGGAGAAAAAAGTGGGGGAGTAATAGCAAGCTGGGTATCTGCAGGCCTGTGAGTGTCAGGCAGATGCTGCAAAGGCAGAGGGAAAAGTGTGGACTCATCAATATCTGTTCACAGTAGACAGATAACACTGGGACAGTTGGTTAGTGCTTATTGCACCAGGAGGACCAGCACAAGAAAGAGAAAAGAATAGGGTACAAATAAGGTGGCGGTAACAAGGTGGACTATGGCACGATCAGTCAGTTTCAAAAATACAGAGCAAGAAAAGGTGAAGGAGAAGTGAAACAGAAAGTCTATAAACAAATGAAAACCTGAAGATGATTTACTCGTCACCTTGGTTTCTGTGTCGCTGATCTGTTTCTCCTCCTTGTCCTCCTCCTCCTGCGTGATCGGAGCTTTAGTCCTCCTCCTACGCTCCCTGTCCTTGGCCTTAGGGTATTCCTCAAAATCCACCGGAGGAGCAGAGTTTTGCCTCAACATCTCGGGTTTCTTCGGTGGTGCTCTTATGATGCGCAGGTTGCTGGTGTAGATGATTATCTTGCCAAAATCCAACACTGGGGACTGTCACAATATGATGCATCAGTTTATTTTGTAATGATGTTATGATGTCAAAAACCAAAAATAGAGACTTGGAGTAGCTACGAATTTAGAAACTAGCCATTCCCATTCAAACAAGCGCAAACCCCAGGGTAGGGCTGGGCGATATGGCCTAAAATCAATATCATGGTATATTGAGGAGTTCACCTCGATAACGATAAATGCACGATAACTACATGTATGCGCAAAAACAAAAGGTGTCCACTAGATGGGGCTGTCACGGGTATTACATTGAGTCACGTTGTCAGGTGACTCGAGGTGGTACAGCTTTTTAAAGGGACATGAACGTCGCTAACCTACACTCATCTTTTCATTTTTTTATTACCAAATTTATTGATATTGGATAACGATATCAATAGGAGTCAGAAATTTCTATAACGATACATTTTTAATTTATTGCCCAGCCCTACCCCAGGGTAATTCGATTTTGAATTAAACATCTGATCTTTAATGCTGACAGTATTATTTCTACTTTTCTCTGTTTGTTTAAATAATCTGTACAAATAGCCAAATATAAGAAGAGTTGCATGTTTAGTTTTGTTTTTAGTGATGGCTCAGTTATTATAAATAATGGGAAAATGTAAATAAAAAACCATGTGAATCACATAGCAGTGAAATCATTACATGTCCACTGTGACGTTCCTCTACTAGAGCCCTAAATGGATAAACGAACTCTAGATTTCTGCCTTCCACTGATAAATATTGGAGGATGAAAAGTGATGTGGTCACCAGAGCTAAGCGTGCCTGTGTTTGGAAGATAAAACAATGAAAGTGACAGGAATCCAGCAGGCGATGCACTGTAGCTGACCTCCCTGTTAGCCTGCTGCACTAATGAAGCTGCTGTCACAGCAGCTCTGCAACAGCAGTCAAATAAAGCAAAAAAATAAAAGCTGTTGCTCTTGTTACTCCTCGATTTTCTGTGTAACAAGCAGTTGATACTTTGATTACCCAAGATTCATGTCATTTGCTGTGTGAAATGTCTCATCCCATTTCACAAAAAAGTGACTCATTTGGGGGTAGTTTTGCAAATACTTATGGATAATTCTAATCTTGCCTTGATAAAATTTGCCATGTTCTTCAATCAATTGCATCATTTTTTATTTGTTGAGAAACATTTTCACTCAAAATTGTTTAAATAAATCTGCAGTGGTGTGAATGAATGCCTCGTTAGTCAGTTGATTGTGGGAGAAAAGCTCTGGCGCTCCTATTTCAGGAAGTAGATGTTAGTGGGAGGAGTCGGGGGTGGAAAACGACAGGATTTGGAGTCTTACTCATTAATATTCATGATATGCGAATGTCTCACTTCTGATTGGCTAACAGCAATGAAACTCTTCTGCTGCCTTCATACGCTCTTCTTTCTTAGGAAAAAAGTGCTATGATGATTTTTTATCTCAAATAACACAAGCCTGACGGAGTTCTGCCATGCTGTGGAGTTGCTAATGCTAACGGTTAGCTTCTACTAGCTGAGATGTGCTCTGCTCTTTCCTGGACGCTAAATCAACAGCCTTCCGCATTGTGAGCCAAGATAGGTGAGTCCATGAATGCTAATTTTACAGTGAGACGTAGATCTGTGTGGCTTTTTCATACCTGAGCGTTTCGCCATCTAACAAGCATTGTACGTTTCTCGGTGAACCTCACCTTTAAGATTAGTCTAATTTATGTTCACTTGTTCAGTCTGAAAAAGCCTTGATAATGCAAGGCAGCTTTATTTAGCAAATTTCTTATACAGAGGCAATTCAATGTGATCAAAATTCCCAAAAGCCCGAAATTTGTCTGAATCATTTATTAAGCAAAGACCTAAACCAAGAAAGATCTTGAAACTTCAAGACTTTTAGACTAATCTAAGAGTGCATGAAGGAACTTCAACACTAGAGTTACTTCCATCTAGATTTACAACAAAAACCAGCAAAGACAAGATCAAGTCAGATTGCATACCATGCTGTCTCCCTCTGTTACATCAGTAATGCCAGCTGCAGCCTTGTAGCTTCTCAATCCTCTGTATACGTTTATTCGTTGGGCAATGAGCCCTGTTGTAGGATAGACTCCTGAGGACAGAATAAAACATGTTGTCAACATAGAGGGAAACTCCTACCTGAAACTACTCAGAAACTCTTTTCTGCCTCTTGGGATTTAGTCAGTGAAAGTCATCCGTCTACTTCTGACAACCTCAGCATCTATTGAAGGCTGTGCTCTAAGGGCAGCTTGGCCTTATAAAAAAGATGAGAAAGTGTGTAGTAAAAGAAGAAGAAAATATTACAGTTGCTGTATGGTAGGGTAAGGGATGGGATGGGTTATAGTAAAGTATGTAAGTAAGTATGGTAAGTACTGTAGGGTCTGGTCTGGTATGGCATGTAAACAGGTGGAAAAGTTTGGTGCACAATGCTATTTATACTGTCCTTCTCTACTACTGCTCACATTGCTCTGTCTCTCTGAACATTGATTGAAATGAGGTCATGGCCCTGACCCCAGGCCTTTATCCTGACCTTAAGGCCCATGGCCCTGACCCTAGGCCTTTATCCTGACCTTAAGGCCCTGACCCCAGGCCTTTATCCTGACCTTAAGGCCTATGGTCCTAACCCCAGGCCTTGATCCTGACCTTAAGGCCCATGGCCCTGACCCCAGGCCTTCATCTTGACCTTAAGGCCTATGGTCCTGACCTCAGGCCTTCATCTTGACCTTAAGGCCCATGGCCCTGACTCCAGGCCTTCATTCTGACCTTAAGGCCCATGGTCCTGACCCCAGGCCTTCATCCTGACCTTAAGGCCCATGGTCCTGACCCCAGGCCTTCATCCTGACCTTAAGGCCCATGGTCCTGACCCCAGACCTTCATTCTGACCTTAAGGCCCATGGCCCTGACCCCAGGCCTTCATCCTGACCTTAAGGCCCATGGCCCTGACCCCAGGCCTTCATCATGACCTTAAGGCCCGTTGCCCTGACCCCAGGCCTTCATCCTGACCTTAAGGCCCATGGCCCTGACCCCAGGCCTTCATTCTGACCTTAAGGCCCATGGCCCTTACCCCACAGACATCATATTTGTAGAGCCCCGTGGACTGGCGCTGCCTATTGAAGCTGACGTAGTTGCCGGTCGCCATCTTGGATGGGTTTCCATTCGCCCCCAGCGCATTTATTTCAACTGAGGAAGGTGCTTACCCAACTAAAAAAACACATTTTATTATGCTTGTTCACAAAATCAGATATATAATATGGCATCAATATAAGTATAATTAAATAAAATAAATGAAAATATGAAATCCCAACAGGTAGGTTAGAAATGTTAAAGTTAAAGTCCCACTAGTTGTCACACACACTGGTGTGTGTGAAATTTGTTCTCCGTATTTGACCCATGCCCTGGGGGAGCGGTGAGCTGCAGACATAGCCGCGCTCGGGAACCATTTGGTGGTTTAACCCCCCAATCCAACCCCTTAATGCTGAGTGTCAAGCAGGGAGGCATTGGGTCCCATTTTTTCAAAGTCTTTGGTATGACCCAACCGGGATTTGAACCCCAATCTCCCAGTCTCAGGGCGGACACTCAAACCACTAGGCCACTGAGCTGGTTATGTCAATAGTAATCCCTCATGACCTGTTTTTAATAGTACGCCAGTTCTTGCAACCGTAGGCTGCACAAAATACGGGCATAGTTGCTCACTCTGCGTTGACTCCAGTTGAGTTTGGAGAGTGAGGAACCCATTCAATATGCCGACGATGCTGTTATGCTCTCCAGTGCCCAATGGGGCCTCTACGTATTCATGTCTATGCCTGACCCTAACATATTTTTTGTTAACTGTCATTAGTTCACAGTCATTGTGTAAAACATTGTGACATTGAGCATGAGTTGCTCTTAGTTGATTTGACCAACAAAACTGTAAATTTTAAACCAACCATCATACTTGGTGGCGACTGATGGTGACTAGCTGGAGAAACAAAAATTTAATAAATGATTTAATATCACTTGAAGTATATATTTGATTGTATTGTATATGTGCCCTCTGAATATAACACATCTATGTGGTCCCTTTGGTAACAGCTTAACAACTAATACCACCCTCCCCCCTCAAAAACAACAAACAACAACAAAAAACAGTTATGATCCACTAAAGAAAAAACCCACCTTGTTGGTCTCCCTGCGAGTCTTCAAAGCTGCAAAGCTGCTCCATCTCAAGGTGGCTGGGTGGGATTTTCCGGTGGATGAAGCTGTGAGGGTATTTCTCCTCTGGACTGTCCAGCTCCTGACCGTCCTCGTACACGTGCTTTAAAACCCGACCGCTGTAGGACGACGCGAGCTTGAACCTCACCTGTAGTTTTCAGGAGAAATGGAGTGCTTTAGCATGCTCTGCTCAGAAGGTTCTCTATATTTAAATGATGCATCATCAGTAACAGTGTAGTGTTTTATCTGCATGGCTGAAAATAGAAGATGACGTAAAATTCAGTTTGGTCTGACGAGAGGGATGTGTGCAAATATTTGCCGAATGTCAGCATGAAAGCTAACCTCCTGTCTTCTTTTTTCTTTCCAACCAGCAAATCATTCTGTTACAACATCAAATTATAATTTTTTTTTTGTCACAAATATTTAAAGCTAAGATGATTTGAGCATGTGTTTTACTCAGCGTGACAAATTTAAAGACGTACTTAAAAACCAAAAAAGATAAAAGAAAGCTGTCCCATAAATAACTCGCCTTTCTGGGCTTGGTGCCTTCATAGCGTTGGTTCAGCTTCCTTTGGAGTTCCTCCATGGTAGACGACAGAAGACGAGATGCAGAGAAAGTGTTAGTCCATCCACGGAGCTCTTCACCCGGGGTAAAATGACATCAACTGGAGTCGGCAGTGCCTGCGGTGAGGGAAGAATGTCTGGATAGATATTAGATCGATCTTCACCTCGATGAAACAAAAATATGAAAAAGGCACTGGGTGTTGGGAGTAGGTGGATGATAAAGATAGAATCAAAAGCTGTGTGTCCTTCCCCCAGAGTTTGAGTGTACCTACTGTTTTAAGAGACCCACCTTTCTGGCTCGCCATGCTAAATTATTTAGTGCTAGATCGTGTGTACAAAAGGGTGGTGGAGAAACTAGAAGCCCTGTCATCAAATAATTATGATCACCAAAATAGAATATATTTCTACAGAGTCCTGTGTAAGTGTGTGTGCATGTAAGAGAAACAGCACAAGGGCTGTGAATGTGTGCGAGTGTATGCGTGGGAGTTGTTAGATACTTGTAGCACTGTTACTGGACGGGAGCCGAGTGCATCCATATTGAAAAACAAACGTGACATTAGCTGTAGCTGCTCTTACATTGAAGACGTTCATCAAAACGTATCTATATTTAGTGAGCTTCAGATCAGAACGAGATCCCATAACTGAAATTATACATCAGTATCTTCGCTCATTCAAGTTTTTGGGTGAATCTTTAAAAAGAACCAGTTTCTGTTTGATGATTAGAGTAATTTTAGAATTGCTGACCTAGTGTTATGTTCATTTGGCTTCAGGCTTTAATCATATCTGTTTGTCTACAAGGACAATCCGAGACCATGGTCTTGAGTTGGAAAAGGGTGGAATGCCTTCTCCAAGTCAGGGACAAGGTCCTGCCTCATGTTTGAGGTGAAAATTTGATAGAGTCTGCGTGTTCTTAGTACCACATGTGGCAAGTGCCAATTTTATCTGACTGATAGTATTGCTTTGTTGTTATTGTAGATTATAATATTATTAATAAATATTCAATCACTTTTGTGACATTAACAAACAAAAAGGTCTATAAAAACATTTTGATTATTACTTCATGTTTCAGGTATTAAGGGGTGAAACAAAAACTCAGTACGATACCTGCAATACATCACTGTGCCTGTGTCTAACATGCAAGGGCAAAAGGTAAGTAAATAAAAACAACTCAGCATGTCTGTAATTTTTTTTGTGAAGCCTGCCAACCAAAACCTTTTCTCTTTACAAATTTATGTAAATAACAAAGATGTGCTTTATTTTGAAAGAAATGATTAAATAAGACTATAATTAAGGAAAAGAAAATCAGCTATTTGGAAGTAAAACAGATTTTTCAAGTTTGGAAAGGGTTGGGCATGTACATACCGCGTGGAAATTAGGAGACTTTTCCAGCATTTATACCTTCCCCGCTGTAAGCCAATATTCTCCCAGACTGTAGGGGGCAGCATAGGGTTCTATGACATGCATACAACACACAACAGCCATGTTTTTCTGTGCGGAACTGTCCACGTAGTTAGAACATTTCCTAGGTCCGACGCTGCACGGAGGGGTGTGGTTGCTGAAATGATGTAATTTGGCCACGTGGAGCCGTGCAGACAGGCCTTTTACCATTTACTCTTTATCATTCACTTGCTCACTTTCTTGCTCGCTCATTCACTCCCCACAAAAAACTGCATTGAAGAAAATAATTTCCTCCCAGATGCCAAGAAGAATCATAGTGATCAACTACATTTTCCAAAACGATTCTAGTCTGCCTCCCAAGAGCCTTTTTTGAGACAACATTTTAACAAAGAATTTTCACCGTTGTTGTGCAAGTAGAGATCTGAATTATCATTTTGGATGATTTGAAAGGGTGTTTTAAAAGAAAACTGTTTCTGGAGAGGAGAAGCACCAACGGCAGACAACCCCCCTCTCGTCTCTTCAGTGACCGAGAGTCAGCTTAATCAGATTTCAGAACAAGCATGGTTACTCAGGCAAGAAATTGTTTTGGGTGCATCACAGTGAAAGAGCTGTTTAATGTGCCAGGTTTCTTGCCGCTTTCAGCTTAAATAATTGCCATTAAATTTGCCTCTTGCTGTCTGCACATTAACAGTTCATGTATATTCCATTATCCTCATTAACTCTCCTCAGCAGCAAATGCAATAAGAGTTTCATCACTCAGGTACAGTACATATTGATCTTTTTGTGGTGCAAATCATTATTTTGGTGATTATACAGCTGGGCACACTTCCACGAAACAAACCTCGTTGTGTCACAATCAGAATGCAGGTTTGCTTCCTGTATGGACTGATGCGATGCCTACGGATCGACTGCTGTGGATAAATTGGAATCAAAACTCCTTCATGTTCGACTATGAGCTGAACAATTGAGTTAGAAAGCATACGGCATCATTAGGAGTTCATTATTATATTATTTCGTGTGGATTGTGGGTTTTTTGGTCCCTCAACTTTACCTGTACAGAGTCTTTATTAACTGTTGTTAAAGATTAGTTTGGATAACTTATGTCACTTGTATTTTTTTATCCTTACTGATGCAAAGGAAGTGCAGAGTGAAACTGAAGAATGGGTTTTGTCCTACATACCAGAGGAGCAACGTTTTTCTTCTTACAGATTGTTCAGGTACTAGGAGAGTTTTGCAATCCAGTGTTTTGCGTTTGTGAACTGGAGAAAGCTAATGATCCATAACATGTATAAAAAGTGCCTTGGGAATACGGGGGTTGTTTATTCAGCATCGAGGCTGTCAGACTTACCCTGCGTCTGATCCAATGGGAGATTTTAAGGCACAGCTGGTGCGATGAATCCTCATATGGAGGTCACGTAACATTACTGCAGGTGGCTCGGAAACCTGATAAGGATCCTGGCCTCGTTTCTTCAGAAGGGCTTTCTCCCACCTGGGAGGAAACCACAGGGTAAACCCAGAACCCGCTGAGAAAACAAGATTTCCTCTGATGTTCTAACAGGAAGAGCTGGAGGATCTCGTGTGAAGATGTGGAGGTTTTAGAGGCCTGAAAATCTATGGTCCAGCTGTTGGTAATGGACATTTGCTTACATACAGCCTCTAGTTTGCCCCATATTTCCCAAAAACGATGACAAAGCAGAAACTTTTACCACCTAATTAAATCAGATTGTCATTCCAAAAAAAAAAAAAAAGACATCAGTCGTGTTTTAAATAGAACAGCTAATGCATTTAAACTTCATTATCTTAATTACAGTGTCTGTCAAAAGATAAATGCTGCAAGTCACAGTCAAGTTAATATTTAATATTTCAATGGGACTGCTTTTCTATCTTGTTTTAATTAGCTGTGTGCTGATGAAGTAAAGCCCCCATGAAACTTTAAGCTGCGTGCAGCAACCAATGTCTGAGATGCCACAAAGGCCTCCTCCTCCTCCAGTGTCCTCTACAATCCACTCTAATTTCACCTCCGGGGGGAAAAAAAGAGACGGTCCCTCTCAGAAATGATGCACGGGAGTTTCAGCCGACTGTAGGAAAAGTCTAAGTGAGCTGCAGAAAGAAATCAGCAGATATTTAAACTATACGCTTTGTGCTTTGGTTGCAAAACCAAATTTAAAATCTTGGCTAGTGGAGAGACTGTAGCTACAGCGTCCAAAACTAATTAGAAAATGCTGGAGGTGCTGCTGATAAACCAAATCCTGCTGGAAATTTAAAGTGAAAGTGATATTTTATGTCTATTTTTCATCATATTTTAAATGGAAGGGCAGAGCTATGTTTTAGTTTGTACGAAATAAGACAACAGTAATTAAAGCATTTAGTTTCTGAAGACACTTGCAACCCTAACCCTAAAAAATCCGAGTCAAAGGTGTTACACAATAAGAGGAAAAAATGTACTTGGACAAAGAAATTAGAAGTTTTTGTGGGATACTTCACTCCCCGTTGCCGTAGATTATCGACTATAACAGCGTCTGGAAATGTACTTCATGATTAGGCAATTTTTTTCACAACTGAATTCCCCGAGGTGTCACTTTTGCCGTTCATTCCCGCCATCTTTCCCAGATCTCTCTCTCCTTGGCCCCTCTCACATCCACACTATAATTGGGCTAATAATGGCGTAGACAGCCTGCAGTCATTCTCAATGCTCCAGCCTGTCATAAGTTCTCCAGTTTCATACAGCGAGAGCTCCTTTTGTGCTCTGTTTGAGCCCACAGTGTAATCTGGTCTAATTTCTTTGTGTGACTGAATTTTATTTTGCACGGCAACAACAGTAATGCGATAAAGAATTTGTTGATCTGCGAGCCAGATGAACAAAGACGAACATTGTTTACGTCCTTGTGGCTACGATATGGCACAAATAAAATCCACCACGGCGTTCTGAGGGATCTCCCTGGCACACGTGACCACGCAGAACAGGATTAGGCAGGAGAAATGATAAAATATCAGGCATTTTTATTACAGCAGAGCCTGCTGAATATTAGCCCTTTAGGATTTGAGTTAAAACCTCCAAAAAAGACACAACTTATTTATAATTTAACCCAGCAGGATGCAACACCGTGGATGTCAGATTTATGTTATTTATTAACACCTCCTTTGTGATTCCTTTAATATTTTTTTATTGGTAAATAAAGATGAGAAATGCAAGAGCGATTTATCACAGCATAGAAGGAGGAAGGGAGAGAAACAGTGGTGCATCTAAACAAGAAGGCAGGAAAATCGAGAAATAAATGAAGCAATTTGCTGTGTTTTGTACCTTCTGAATCCTTTTCCGTGTGTGTGTGTGTGTGTGTGTGTGTGTGTGTGTGTGTGTGTGTGTGTGTGTGTGTGAGTGATTTTCCCTTTTCTGCCAGCAATTTTTTCCCTTTTCCCACACAACAGAAAGCCGCTTACCATCTTTTAGTTGGCTTTGTTGTCTGCTTGCACATTCTTCCTCCTGCTTGTCCATCTCTTCCTGAATTCACCACGATAAGCTCAGAACAAGAGAGTTCACCCCTCAAATACACATGTAGAAAACAAAAAAAAGGCAGCATGTGCTGTGGGAGTAACACAAAGAAAGGGAATTTAATATCTTCCCAGTTAAAATAAAACCCAGAAGCTCTCATTTGAAGGTAAACATGTAGAATTTAGGAAAGGAACAAAAGAAGGGATGCAACATGACAGGAGAACTCTGTTCTTTTAAAAATGCCCACGAAGCTCAGAAAGATTAAAGCAAATGGAAAAAAGACCAAAAAGAAAAAAATTTTTAGACAATAGAAAAATCATCTCGCCAAAGGGGTCATTTGAGGTTCCACAGCTGGGATGTCATTTTTCCCCCACCTGCTAAACCGTTGTTTCCATGTTTTCATTTATTTTACCTGTAGAGGAATTGGAAAGCTCTTTGTAATGTTTGTGCTCCGGGCATCATGTTGCATTTTGGATGGCCGTTCTTTTAAATTAATATTACACTTGAAATGTCGTTGGGATTTAATCGCAAAAACTCAGGTACGCTTCAAAGACCGAAACAGAAAACTGAGCAAAAGGAAAAACTGAGGCAACTTAACATCAGACAAACTGTAACTCATTAATATTTATAAACTACAGCATGTGTAGTGGTTTCTAATTGGTTTTACATTAAGCTAAGTTTAAAAAAAGGAAACCGCTTAGAAAGATCTTGATATACCAACATATACATATAAAAAATGTGTTTATGCTGTTGTCTCATTTTACTTAATGCGCATCAACTTAGTTTAGCATTTTGCCAACCCACTTAGTCATTACTCAAGTGTTAACATAACACTAGTTATTTAAACTTTAAGCTAGAGGGGGACGACCAGGAGTACAGGTCAGTCATCATGGACTTTGTGGACTGGTGTGAGCGTAACCACCTTCGCTTGAACACCAGTAAAACAAAGGAAATGGTGATTGACTTCCAGAGAAACACTCCTCCTCACTCACCAGTAAACATCCAGGGAGCAGACATTGAGGTGGTGGACACCTTTAAGTACCTGGGTGTTCACCTCAACAGTAAACTGAACTGGTCCCACAACACAGATGCTCTGTATAAGAAGGGCCAAAGCCGCCTCCATCTCATGAGGAGGCTGAGGTCCTTCAGAGTTAACTCCCAGCTGCTAAAATCCTTTTATCACTCTGTTGTTGGCTCTGTTATTCATTCTGCTGTGGTCTGCTGGGGTGTAGGCAGCTCTGACCGAGACAGAAAGAGACTGAACAAGCTAGCTACCAAAGCTAGCTCGGTTCTGGGCTGCCCGCTGGATACAGTTGAGGAGACGTGTGAAAGGAGGATGCTGGGGAAGATGACCTCCATCTTAAGAAACCACTCCCACCCACTGCACTCCACTGTGGAGATCATGGACAGCTCCTCCAGAGGTAGACTGAGACATCCCAGATGTAAAACTGAGCGCTATCGCAGATCTTTCATCCCCTCTGCAGTAAGAGTGTATAACTCCTCAGTCTAAGCTGTACTGGTATCATCCTGGTACACAATAACACCAATGCAATATTCATGTGTTCTATACTTGTGCAATACCAGATTCACATTGTTGTCTGTGTCTCTTACAGTATGCTGCATAGTGTTGGTACCCTAGTTTGTTTTTATCTTTTATTTGTGGTTTTTTTAGTGATCTAAGATTACAATACTAGATTACTGCCTATGTGTAAATACATGTATCCTTGTTTTTATCTTTCTTCTAATTACCCTTTGAGTGATGGTGCTGCTGTGACAAGTGAATTTCCCCACTGTGGGATCAATAAAGTCTATTCTATTCTATCTCAGTGATTGTTGGGTTAGAAACTTGACCAGTTTCATATCTGACACCACTCTGCTGACCAAAAACTGCACTAGTTTTGTGGAGCGGGTAGGTGTTCTAGGGGGAGCTTTTATACCTGCTTTACGGCTGTTAGCTGTAATGCTAGCGGTTAGCTTTTTCAGTTTGCTGATCATCATTAAAAAGCACACGAAGAAGAAAAAGAGAAAGTTTGCTTTTTTTGTTGGCGGAGCCTGGAAATAAAAATAAGAGAGTAATGTTTTTGGAGGTGAAGCAAAGAGTTAAAACCGGCACAGTCTACACTAGTTTGAGGGACTAAAGGAGGCTACAAAATCACAGACTGATGGTGACCTGGCTTTGTTGCTACTGGACTTATGAGTAATATTTTTTGTCCAACAGTGTGGATCATTTTACTTCATGGTTTATTTTAGTATTAGTTGGCTCATTTTAGTGTTAGCTTGTTGTTAGCGCTAGCTACACCAGGCTGCTGCAGGGTTGTTGTTGTAATTCTACTTTCAACCAGTAGGACGGAGGAGCAGGAAACTGCTCATTGGTACTTTAAATGAAACACAAAAAGCACACAAACACTAATATGATTGTAGACTGAAAATAATGAAAATATGCTCAAAAATAATAAGTATGAGTTTCTCAGAGAAATTGGTCTTTAAAGGAGGCATGCAATCATTACTTCTATTCATTTGCAGTGGTCTCTCAGCCTAGAAATCAAGGAACAAAATACAAGTATTATACGTTTCTCAGTACAGCTCCACTTTAAAATAGAAAGTCTGCACAAAAGTAAGGAACTTCGTGTTTGACTGATAATGTCCTTTGCTGTAAAAATGCTTCTTGGAAATGAATCTAATTCCGTTTTAATGGCTGGATGTTTCTCCTTAAATTTAGCTCCATTTGTAAAGAAAATGCATTTATGAGTTGGGCAGTGGCGTATGTGAGCTGCTCCCATGACAAACAGGTAGAATCATCATCATCTACCTCACTGGCATTACAAGGCTACAAATCATTGGTGGTGATCTCAGTGCAGACAGGAATCAAGATGAGATTCTTTAAGAATCAAAACGTTTTTCTCAAAGCTCAGCTGCACAAAGCTGGGTTTATAGAGCCTACCTTCAGAAAAGATGGTGTAGAGATGATCTCAATCCCATTGAACATTTGTAGGATCCACCTGGCCCTACAGTTTGTGTGACCAACACAACCACACTGGCTGGCAAATGTTGGTTAAGGAATAGGATGACACCAGCATGACTGAATTGCTGCAAAAAATACAGAAGTAAAGTTGATTTTCTTCATTTTCCTTAAGTCTCATAATTAAATATGATTCAGGCAATCAAGACATAAAAGGAACATTTCCCCCTGCAACTTACCGAGGTTCATGAAACTGTAACAGACACGTTCAAGCACTCAGCAGCACATTGTCTCCACAGCTCACATTGCTCATTCTGCTATGTGTGTGATCTATTATTGGCTAAGGCAACCCCTGTAGCTAACCTTCACTGAGTCGGGTTACATCTGACCCAGGCATCGGATTAAGTGTAATTTATCACCATTTTCATATTTTTGCACGAGAAACGGAATCGTCTCATGAGCTGAAGTTGGCGAGTGGGTTGGCAGTTGATGATCCCTTCTTTAGGAATCCGTTTTATTACTTCTAATGTAGTCCCACATGACGATAACAGTTAATAAAGGAAACCCTGTTTTGTAAAAATGTATATTAAAGGAAAGTTCCACCTCTTTATGCATTCTTGTCAGGTCTTGAAACACTGGACACGCTGGGGAAAGGCGCCGCCGTTCATCATCTCGGCGGTTGACTGATAAATGTTGACAGCGCTGAGCTGAACAGACTCATGTAACATCATGGAGGAAGATACTGTCTCCTAATTCTTTTCCTCTCCTCTCCCCCCCTCCAACACCCCAACATCCATTTCTCCTCTCCTCCTTTTTCAGTCCTTGATCTTTCTCTCCTCTCCTCCCCCTCTAAGCCTGATTCGCTTGTCATGCTGTCGCATCCCCCAGGTCTGACTTTCTCCACCCTACCTTACGCTCCATCCACACAC
>SSNS01000014.1:3474596-3554486 GCA_006937985.1 Aphyosemion australe | reverse complement strand
CCCCCATCCCTCAGTATCATACAGCCACTCCACTTTCCTCTGATTTATATGATACTCTGAGTCTTATTTCTATATATAACAGAGCTGTCTTGTTTTTTTTAACCTGGCCTGATTATTACATCAACTACTCTCCTTCACAAGTGGCTGTAATTGCACTTGCTTGTCTGCATGATTACAGACTACAGATAAACTATGACACCATGCCAAAAGAATTACAGGATGAGGGAAGATGTGATGGAAGAGAAACCAAACGGAGGTTCTTTAACAGAGCCGTGTTAAAAATGAACGATACAGCAAAATAAAATCATTTAGAGCTCATGAAGATTAGAAAATGAATTATTTCTTTTTTTAATTGAACACATTATCATTTACAACACAGGCACGACAGCTGTTTATAACAGGGCATTTCATTTCATTAGCTGTAGTCATAACATCGCCGTCATCAGATTATGCTGTTTACTTTTCAGAAGTAGAAAAAATACATTTAATTCTTATGAAGAGAACAACTGAAGCATTATTTCAGTGATTTTGTTTACCAACACACTACAGAAATGCAATCAATGGTAAACTAAGGTAAGTATGTCACATTATTACAGTGGTACAGCGTTCAGAGCAAGAGTCAACGCACTAGAGTTAACAAATCCAGGATTTTACAACAAAAACTGTCAGCAACATACGGAAGAGGATTAGGGCCACTGAAAAGAAAAGAAAGAGAATTCTGACTTTAATCTCAGAATGAAAAAAAAGTCAGAATTCTGAGATTAAAGTCAGAATTCTCTTTCATTTCTTTTTTTTCTTTTCAGTGGCCCTAATCCTCTTCCGTAGCAACATATCTTCATGAAATACAAGTTATATATTGGGGAAGGCTGTTTTTATCTAGAAGAAGCATTTTATTTTACCCAATTTCATGTACTTGTGCCTGCATAACGGCACAGCTGGTAGCAGTGATGCCTTGCTGGGTATTCCACTCACTGACCAACGCCATGTAGGGATGTGAATCTCCACCACTGAGGCCGATTCGATACGTATCTCGATACGCTACCAGCGATACAATACATTAACGATACGGTGAAACCCTCTGACGATACGATTCGATTCCTCCCTGCTGACGATTCTTTAATGGATTTGAAAACAATTTTTGTTTCGATACATTTCATATTTACATATTATACATATTTTTATTGCTACAATACTTGAAATAAGGGGGTTGAAACTAAGTTTAGTCACTGACTCTGCTCAGAAAAATAAACCAACAAAATCAGAAAATTATTAGAGTTCATCATATAATTATTAGGAATTATTATGAAACACAGTAAAAATTTGAAAACACTTCTAAATATTGTAATAATCCATATGTGGCAATATTAAAAGCTGTTGTAGCCTAATGTTACTGTTCCTTTAAGAGAAAAGTCCAAGCTGAGATGTGAGTTTATCTCAGCTGTTTGTTGGACTTCTCTGAACCAAAATGTCATTCTGTCTGTTGTTCAGTTCTGCACAAATGTTACAATAATAAGGAATTATCTTAAATGACCTCACACAAAGCTTTAGGTGCGCAGATCAACAAGAATGCTCGGAAGAATACGCTGCTGCAGAAACCGGTCACACGGACTTCAGAAAGTTTTATTTTGACAAGACAGGAAGCACGTACGTCGGTTAATATTGTCCCACGATGGTTTTTCTAACTGCGGCTGCGCACCACCTGGCTTCCGCTGAAAGAGACTGATGATGCGTTCAATGCACCTCAAAAAATGAGGACATAGCACACGTAGCCAGGTTTTCATAAAACTCAATATCCACCCTCGCCCATCTAGGACGAAAACTTGGGTTCACACCACCTTGTTTTCAGCAAAAAATCCAGAGCGTTGTGAAGCATGCCAAGCCTCTAGGGGGCAGTAGTTCCCCAAATCTTCACCAGCATTCCAGCTCATAACAGCTATTTTGCATTCATTGCTGCTCTCCAAAAACATCCTGCATCCAAATTTGAGCCCATCTCCTTGACTTCTTAGATGCACTCACAAAAACTCCTTTCATTTAATTTCTGCTCTTCTCTCTTGCAGAGAAATTACTCTGCAAAATCCTCTCCACCGACAGAATGTCAAACTAAAAATAATAAGCACTGTAGTAAAGAAGAAAGTCAAACAAACACAACCGAGTGAGCATGGAGGGTCGGTTCAGGTCAGAATCAGACTACAGCGCTCTGAAACGCTCCGACTACATGGTGGGGATAAAAGGCAAGTTTTAGATGAAGTATTTGGACGGTGGATTTAAATTGGGAAGTGAGCAGAGAGGCTGTGAAGGTCAGGCGACAGCATTGGCAGGAAATCAAGGAAGACCAATCAGAGAGATGAGTTTGCATTAGCACATGGACCACGAAAAGAAACGATGATGTTGACATGAAATAATTCAAAATCATAGTAAATATTTTTTATGAACACTGGCTGGAAACTGCATAAAGATCATAAAATTCACATTTAGCACAAACAGAAAGGGACTGTAGTGAGGGTGCAGTAGAACAGAATTTCTACCTTTACAGAGTTTTTTAGGAATCCCACGAGGACCCATTATTTTTGGACAACCTCTGGCTAAAGCACATGGAAAATGCCGTGTCAGATTAAGTTTTATTGCTCTTTCCTTTGTGGAAAAATGCAATCTCATCCTGAAAAAGTAGTTCATCATCAGCAAACCTACTTTTTGACAGAATAAAGTAGATTTGCAGATGGCACACTGTCCTCTAAATTGGTCTAATTTCAGGGGGTGTTCCAATTCAGAGGTACAAACACATCTGTGTCAACACATTTGGTTTAAATTGATGAGTCATGATTAGATTTCTGCAGGATTTGATGGAGCAGGGATAAATCTACGAACAGCACCACTAAACTCCTGAAATTCTGTGATGACTTTTGGTTTTGGTCTTGTCCACCCCAAACCTTCTGAAGGCGCCCCTGACATCGTGGTCCTATGAATAAGAAAAAAGAGAGCAAAGGTGATGGATTATGCCATTATCTACAACAGGTTTCAGCACTAAAAATTTTTCATGTTCCCAACCTTGGCTGCTGAAGCAAATTGTACCATCACCTTGCTGTGTCACCAAAACCCTTTTCTCTTCTCCCCACTGCTACCTGCTTTGTTTCTTCTGTAGAGCCGACGCAACTCATAGGAGTGATTTATTCACAGCAGTGGAAAGTTTGGGACAAAACAATGTAGATTCCAGAATGTAAAAAACGTCAGGGTTATTGTTCCTGAGGTGTGATCATGTTCCAAGAAGAAACAAACTGTTCATAAAGTTTTTTTGTTTTTAGTCACTATATAAAGTTGTTTTTTCCCACCATAGTACACTACGGTAACACTGCAAAAATAGCAATGAGGTGAATATTTAATATTATAAAATGTTCTTGTTTTGAGTAAAAAATCTGTCAGTGTGTCTTTCAACTAGATAATTATTCAAAATTAAAGAAAATGTTAGTTCTTACAAGCAAAAGTGTTCTTCCTTAAGACACCTTATAATTAGTTATGCACGCATTATTAAGCTGATTTCAAGATTTTAAAATTTGACTTCAAAGAAAAACTGATATTTAGACAAAATTGCATAAAATGAGTTTCATGCTTTCTTTAGCAAACTGATTTCAAGACTTATTTGCTGACTGCCAAAAACAGCAGTGGAACAAATGATGTCTCCATAGTGCCAACAATAATATTTTAATCTTATCTGGACCTGCAGTATCCTTGCTCCGAAAGGTTTAAAATAGCACGATACAGTTAAAATGAGCTGAAATATCTTATTGAGTTAGACACGTGTTCCTAAAATGACCAAACCTGCTAGTTAAGAAAACATCTTTTGATACAAAAATAAGATTAAATGTCTATAAATAATAATTATTACCTTCTAGAAAATTCTATTCTGGCAGTGCACCCTCTAAAAATAGATTTCCCCATGACTAACTTCTAGAAATCACTTTTACCTGAACGTTTGATCAAACTGTATTTTCATGTCAAAAGGTCTTGATGTTATGAATAAATAATATTTGTGTGGAATAGAACTCTACCTGCCCTGCCTATACATGGAACTCTATTTAGCAGAAGCTTTCCCTCCTCCTCACCTGACCCCTTATTTCCATGATTTCTTATTTTGTCGTCTAACTCGTAGCGAGCTCTTCCTTGCTGAGTGAGAAAACATGGTTTTCCTTAATAAATGGTGGCAGAATAACAGCAGCAGTTCCTGGAAACATTAGTCTAAACTGCCTTGCCCTAGCACGGCAAAAATCCATATTTCTGACATGGTCGTCCTCAGCGGAAAAATAAACCTCAAGCGCTTTGGTCCCACAGTCTCTCCATTTAGCTACATTTGTCATGGGCAGTGAAGCAGGAAGTGCTGTCTGACAAGGCCAGATATATCAATATGTATTCTAAACAGCTATTAGTCACAAGATTAAAAACACTGACAGGTTTGGTGAACAGCATTGGAAATCTTGTTAAAAGCAATATTAGGATAGAAAACGGTCGGGCCTACATCCACATACCTCACCTCAATTACAAAAAGTACCCAAGTGCCAGAGGAAGACATCAAAGGACACCTCCATCAGATCCGTGTCAAGGTCTTAACAGGTCCAAGATGTTTTGGTCCAAACAGGAATTACTAAAGTATCCAACATCTTAAAGCAGCAATCCGGAGTTTTCCCCTTTCAGGAATTATGTATGATTTTTCAGAAATCCGTAAAAGTGATTGTCTTATCATGTAGTGATATAATGTAAGCAATACGTCTTTTTTATTTTTGCTAAGCCCGCCCCCTGCCCTGTAAAATCCATGCAGTAAGAAACTGAGCGCCGATCAAAACCAACCAATAGCGTTAGACTACCGCTTACGTGCTTCAAATTTAAGGAAGTACCTCGGCTGATGCAGAGTTGATGAACTTTTCACAAACAAGTAAGTATTTAAAATATAAATATATGAAAACACAACATGACATGAGAATAATACTTGTAAAACAACGTGTTTTAGCTCTGTTTGTCGGCTACAGAAGCACATTCATAAACAAGAAACGTGCAGTCGCCATCTTAAATTACTGAGTTGACCCGACTCTTGGTGTGATACGCTTGTCAGCCACTAGATGGTGCCATCAGATAAAAGAAATACTCCGGAGAGCTACTTTAAAGACCAGGATCAGAGAGAAAGCATCTTTTATTTGTTATTTTTGAAATATGATCAGTCACTCTGAGTTTAACATGAAGGCTGAACGCGAAAATTGTCTCCTACCCCTATTTCCTGTATTAGCTGCTATAGAACATAGACGGGGAAACGCTCGGGTTAGAGAAGCCAGTCAGATCTATGCCAAACTGAAAATTAGCATTCATCTACTCACCCATCTTGACTCGGGATGGAGAAAATTGTAGAATTAGCGGCCAGGAAACAGCAGAAAACGTCTCGACTAGTAGAAGCTAACCGTTAGCATTAGCACTTCCACAACATGGCAGAACTCCTTCAGGCTTGTGTTATTTCTGGAGATAAAAAAACATTAATGTTGCAGAGCAAACAGAGTCAGCGGTAGAGTCGTGATGGGAATCGTGACGACTCCCTCCACTGTCCGTGAGAGCCGGGTGGGGCGTTGCTTTTTTAGCGTGGGAAATTGGAGGTGTGGCATGAGAGCGTGTGATGCGTGTGTCTCATGATCAATGCATGAGAGCTGGCAGCCCTGCTATTCACTGATGACTACGACTCAAAATTATTTTAAACGTGTCTCCATAAAATAATGCTCACTTGCTGAACATGTTTCTATCAGGAAGCGTTACTACTCCAGATACATTTCCTTAATTAATATTTCTTTCCAACTAAAAAAAATAAAGAAATAAAAAACTATCTGTCCAAAAGAGAAAGCATGACTTCCAACGTCCTTGCTCCGAGGCAAAAATATTTAAATTAAGCACAACTAAATCAGAAAAGAAGATTCTAGGTCTGACCGTATTTATATTCACTAGACATCCATCTGGAACTTGGAAGAACCAAACAAATGAAGTGCACCACCTAGTGGCTGACTGCAGGAAAACGTCCCTCCCCCTCTTCATGTAAACAAATATTTGTGTGGGTTTGGATGTTGGAACATGGCCTGGCCTTTAAACAACAGAAAGAGACACAGACAATGTTTTAGATTTCTCAAAAACTGTCTTGATTTGGACAAAAGCATCTGCCAAAGACATAAACATAATGTAACCTTCTAAATGTGCCAGATGGGAGGTCTCATGTAACGGCAGGAGAAAAGGCTTTAATCTCCATGAAGTTTTCATTCAAGTCCTAATTTTTATATAAATTCACAATAAAATTAAATGAATTTATTTGTAGAATTAAACATGAGTGTACCTTAACGTACTTATATTGTAAAATAAGTCCAGTTGACAGAAACACAAGTTTTGAAAAAGATGAAGCTTTTAAAGACAAAATGATGGATTTTTATATCATTAAATGATGACATCATCACAGAGTGTGTATGCTAGTTCTTGCTGTGTTGAAGACTAAAAGCATATTCTAACAATCTGTCATGTTAAATGTCTTTCTTATTGACTTTTCTCTCTTCTTTCCTCATTTTTTGCACAACCTTGTAAAACACACACGCACGCATACACACACACACACCTGTATTATTTTTTCATCTATTGTTGTCTGTTTCAGCCTTGCTATTTTTATATTTCTATTCTCGTCCCCTGCCCTGTCACTTTACTATTATTTATTTTTTTATCTTTTGCTTCGTTCGCTGTCTTTGCACAAATCTCAGTTAAACTAACGAAAGCATGACTGATGTAGGGGTTCGCCGGGAGATGGAGCCTGTCATTTATTTTCCCATTTCTGCAGGGCTCGCCTCAGGCCAGGCTCACCTCGAATACTGACAAAGTTACTGTAAAAGATTTTACTCACACATACCTTTAGTTCTGCTTCCATTCTTCTCACACACACACACACATGCACACACACCTTCCTGCCACCCTGCTGTTGACAGACCCGTGTTTGCCGGTATCCCCGGGAGTGGGAGTCAGAACAATAGTCTGTAATTGAATCCCTGTTGTCAATGTGAACCTCACTCCCTCCTTCTCACCGTGACAACAGTCACTTACTGCCAATCTCTCTCGCTAAAAGTGTTTCTTTGCCATTCTTGATTATTGGTCTAAATCTTCTTTTCTGTCTCTCCCTGGATCTGTCTCCTTTATCCATTTCCTTAACAGCGTGTGTGTTTTCCTGAGACTGTTTTTTCCTTTTCCATCCCTGTCATTCCTGTCACTGGAAGCTTGTGTGAATAGCATGAGAAAACATGTCCAACGTTAGTGATTTAAATATTTTAAAGCCATTTTTAAAGCTGTACATTTACAGGTGTAAATACACGGATTGTAAATTTTGTATACGTGTAGGATTTTCCTCCAACACCTTACCAGGTCGACC
The DNA here is from genome assembly GCA_006937985.1 of Aphyosemion australe. Classification (NCBI taxonomy): domain Eukaryota; kingdom Metazoa; phylum Chordata; class Actinopteri; order Cyprinodontiformes; family Nothobranchiidae; genus Aphyosemion; species Aphyosemion australe. Next base: position 3,547,066 of record SSNS01000014.1, on the reverse strand, counting down.
TCCTCTATGCCTCACAGCCCTTTATTGTTTTCTTGTTTGTTTGACTGACGTGTCATCCTCCAAAGATGTTTGCATCGCATAGGCGCTCGTGATTGGACACGCTTGCACGATCCATGTCTAGGCCATGTTTGAAGAAAGACAGGCGGTATGGTTGTGGTTTATTTATAGTCTGCTGTTCTTGTTCACTCTCTGCAGTATACGGTTTGATGAGACGTCTCACACGGAGAGATCAGGGCCTCTGAAGTCTTACATTATCTTTAAAATTTGCTTCAGTGTTCAGAAACGGGCCATGTGCATTAAATCGTGACAATTTAGAACATTTCTTTAGAGTTTAGGAAAAGCTTAAAGTGTGAACACTCATGCACGGTGCACTGCAGGGCTGTAGATGAAATCTGTCTTTTGTAATAACTAAATTTTATGGGTGTGAATTTAACACGGTAATTATGATTAATTAATTAGAAAAATATAATGTGTTAAAAAAAATTCATGCTTGAGCCCCCAATTGGGGGCCGAAAAATGTTTGCATCAAAATCCATTCCCTATATATCAATAAATATCATCAAGCTGCACCTCTAAAGAAACAGCAGCGCCTGGGCCATATAAACCTTTTTTATGTGCTCCAAACACAACTAAGACTACAATTGATTGAATCAGGACAACTCGCTCTTCATGAAGAAAAGAAAGAAAAAAAATCACCTTTTTTACTGTTATGTTTTCTAGTTGGTAGAAAGCAGGCAGGCAATAACTTTATCCATATGAACTTTATTACAGCAGGAGGGACAAGCATGCATGCAGCATTCATCTTGTAACTCTCAGCAGAACTTCCCCTGAACTCTACACTACACCTCTCTCTCTCCCTCTCTCTCTCTCTCTCTCTCTCTCTCTCTCTCTCTCTCTCTATATATATATATATATATATATATATATATATATATATATATATATATATATATATATATATATATATATATATATATATTAGCAGTGGTCTGCTGCCACCTAGTGTTCAGTTCAGTACACAACATTTACAATGTAACATGTCCATTTACACTTCATCAACTGTACTAATATTTACATATCCCAACAAATCCCACAATGGTTACCTTTATAACGAGATTAATCAAGATTAATTCATTACAAAGTCTCTGATTAATTAGATTAATTATTTAAATGATAAGTGAATGATAAATGACCCGCACTTGTATAGCGCCTTTCAGAGTCAGAGTGTCACGCTCCTCACCTTAGCTCAATGGCGTGAGCAGTGAGGAGAGTTGTAGCGTGTAATTAGACCCAAACGCAGGAAGTGCTAGCGTTGGGTGACGTTTAACACGCAGTTAATCTAGGAGCACCTGCGCAAACCTCGAAGGTAAACGAGGACGTGGCGGTGTTCCAGAAAGGAAAAGAACGGGCTTACTGTTTGGATGCAGGTGGATGAGGTGAGCGTGGAAGCTTTGGATTGTCCGGCGTGAATCTGAGCCGCGACAGCTAGGGTGAGCGCCGTAAGCTCGGGGCGCACGGCGTGACCTATTGAGCCAATGCGCTGGAAAAGTAAAAGCTAAATGTAGAACTGAAAAATGCTACTGGGCGAGGCACCATTAGATCCAGGACGAAGCAGGAACGCCACGGACAGAGACACGATGAATGAGCCGTGAGAGTTGTCGGGATCAAACCTGCAACCTTCTAATTACTGGATAACCAGCTCTACCTCCTGAGCTACTCCTACTAAATACATGATGTCTAGCCAGGGTTAGGGAATAATGAGTTACCTGTAACAAATGCAGTAGAAACTGGGGTCTTGCATATAAAAGGGGCATATTTTGCTAAAATTCCAAAGCAAAAAACAAACAGCAGTGTATGCATGGCAGCACTTTACACTGAAATGTTCTATGTAAATACATTTTGACTTTACGTACACCACCTCTTTTCTCTCACCAGACCATAGGTGCTTAAAGGCAGAACAGTCATGCACCTTTTAAGAACCATACAAACCAATAAGACATTTTATTAGGCTGGTCATGTTTACTAATCAACTTTGAAGGTTATGGATCAGAGTTTGATTTGAATTTGGACTCAGACTCGTCACTTTAAAAGGAGGTTCTGAATTCTGACCTTCCTTGATCTCTCTCCTCACTCAACCAGAGTATATATGATCCATAAGCATCACTGTGAAAGCTCTTTATTGTGTCTGGGGAAAAAAACTGTTGTTTCTATGGGAACAGCTGAAATCAATGTTTTCTCTTAATCACTGCAATTACCTCTTACAGAGCACACTTCATAGTTTATAGACATTTTTGAGGCCGTTTGTGTGATTGGGGGAGGAAATGAGTGAAAACTGTGCTCAAATGGAATCGAGATCCTTTTAGAAACTCAACAACATCCTTCGACATATTTGTTGGTCACATCTCGCTTGGGAAGTGACGGCTGTGACAAGAAAACACACTCACGTAAAGGTGTGTGACAAGGTAATCCATTTACTAGTCAGGACTTGTTTCTTGACATCATGCTGACTGAAGGAAACCAGCTTTTATCACTTGCCTAACTGTCTCACACAGCAGCCGTATATCTTATCTTTTCCAGGATTTAGCTGCAGAAATGAAGATGTAGGCATCCAAGGATGCTTAAACCTGTACGGAATGAATGTTTGTGCTTGAGCCAGTAGTCAGATCTAATGTCACACAAGATGGAACGTCTAGAAGACAAAAATATCTAGTTATGATCTACTTCCTGTAAAAATTCACCTTAAAAAGTGAAAGGATGTAGCTCTGCTGTAAAAAACAAACAAAATACCCCACATGTGTGCAAAACCGACCATATTTATTTTTAAAGAAACGTGTCTTTGAAGTGTGTTCATGGGTGGTTGTGTCTTAATGAGCTCTGCAGATCCAGTTGTTTTGATGTTTTTTTCTGTTTTTCAAATACAATCTAGTGCATTTGGCAGCTTGCAGAACGTCTTCTTTAAAGCTTTGTTTCTATACCAACATAAATATTGGCACATTGCTGCTAATTACTGTATTTTTTAGTTTACACATGGAGGCTGATTTATTAGTGGTCCACAGAAGAGCCTTCTGAAGAAGTAAACCTTATGTTGTCACGCTGTGGAGGAATTTTTCATGTGAACAATCCAGATCAGAAAATACAAGTGATGTCAAAAGGGCTCGTGGAAAACTGGGTGTCGACAAAACAGGAAAAAGTCAATTAAGTTCGTGAAATAATTATTAATGGAAGAACTCATTAAAATTTGAGGCACACATTATGAAGTATGTTGTGAAAGATTTTCTGTCTGCTAAAATATTTCACTTTGTCCTCCTCGCTGCTACATCATTTATTAACACTCTCAGGTCTGAAAATGTACTACCTGGACTTCATATGGGGCTACACAGTGGTTTTGTCTCAGAGGATGCTTTTGTTCAGACTGATTTTTATAGTATTTAAACATAGATCGAGCCACAAAAGCATTTTACAAATTATAACGTGCAAATGTCACGGTTTCTCAATGTTATGCTTTTACAGTTGTGTCCGTTGTAATCAGGGGTTTTAGGGTTAGGGTTAGGGTTAACATCGCCCATCTAGAAATATATTTGGCTCCACACCACCTCATTTTCAACAAAAATCCAGTGCATTATGAAGCGCATTCATAGGCATGCCAAGCCTGTAGGTGGCAGCAGTTCCCCCAAATCTTTGGCGTCTTGCCGAAAAACATTCCTTGGAATTACTACAGCCCTTTTTATAAGACACACCATGCCGGCAAATCAGCGTAATATTACCTCAACGGTGTGTCTTATAAACGCACCATGTCGGCATGCCGTTGCGGGAATTTTGCGGCATTCGTGCCACCACGCTTGGTAGTAATATTGCTGCAACGTTGAACTCGTGAATGCACCTTGGTGCGACAGAGGGAGGTTACATGATCACGTGGGGAGTTACTGCCGAACTCCAGCCAGAAACTACAGTGCATCCGGAAAGTATTCACAGTGCTTCACTTTTCCCACTGTTTTGTTTATGTTACAGCCTCATTCCAAAATGGATTAAATTCATTGTGCCCATAAAATTCAACACACAACACCCCATAATAATAATGTGAAAAAACTTTCTTTGAAGTTGTTGCAAATTTATTAAAAATAAAAAACTTGAGGAATCACGTGTACATATTCACAGCCAGAATTGAGCTGAGGTGCATTCTGTTTCCACTGATCATCCTTGAGGTGTTTCAGCAGATTATTTGGAGTCCACCTGTGGAAGATTAAGTGACCAATAACCCAATGGTCACTTTATCAGAGCTCCAGCAGTCCTCTGTGGAGAGAGGAGAACCTTCCAGAAAGACAACCATCTCTGCAGCAATCCACCAATCAGGCCTGTATGGTAGAGTGGCCAGACGGAAGCCTCTCCTTAGTAAAAGGCACATGGCAGCCTGCCTGGAGTTTGCCAAAAGGCACCTTAGGGACTCTCAGACTCATCACCAGGCCAATACCATCCCTACAGTGAAGCATGGTGGTGGCAGCAGCATCATGCTGTGGGGATGTTTTTCAGCGGCAGGAACTGGAAGACTAGTCAGGATAGAGGGAAAGATGACTGCAGCAATGTACAGAGACATCCTGGATGAAAACCTGCTCCAAAGCGCTCTTGACCTGTACATTGAAAATGAAAGTAAACACGGGCATAAGTTTTGCTTTTGTAAACAGAACCAGCTGAAATGGTAAACTGGAGCGATGCAGAGCTCCAGGAGCTTCTCTTTGTTAGAGCTGGAGCTCAGATCACCATAGGCTGCACGGGGACAACCGCCTTTAGGTGCGCCTTTTTAAAAAAACTTAATGAGCGCTGCTTCTATCACAATAAAAAGCAGGTTATGTCCAAGATACTCGGAAGTCCGTGACAGCGCAGAGACCGGCCCACACCCATTGAGTTCAACTCACGAGGCATTTATTTATACAAGAGACCACAGCAGAATTACTGAAATTACAAGTGTATGAATTATTTAAATCCCGTCCTTTCCATATTCGATGCATTGTGGAACAGTTGGCCAGTCTGTTACTTTTCAGCAAAAAGGTTGCAAGTTTGAATCTTGGTTAGGGGCCGTTTTGTATTGAGTTAGCATGTAGTGCATATGCAGGGCGCTCTGGTTTCCTCCCACAGGCGAAAAACAGACATTAAGTTAAAACTGTAAACGGCTTTGGATAAAAGCGTCTGCTATATAAAAACATAAAAATATAGACGCTGGAAACAAGTGTGGTTCTTACCTTGCAGCTTTATGTTCAAACATTCATTTTTCTAATATTTTTAGCTTTAATTATGTGCAGGAGAGTAGATGAGACTTTCAGCTCCACATCCTGAGTGCACTTACTCTGACTCTGACTGAAAGTCTTTTTTTATATATCAAAACACCCCAACCCCACCTTCCAAAATACCAGAGTCTGTTTTATTGTATAATGCACCACAAAGCAGAGCGACTCAAACACATTTACAGTCATCTTCTCTACTAGCTGTTGGTTGATGGTGTAACTGTTAGCAGATCCTGAGGCTGGTCAGATGCTTCAAACTTCATGTGTGGTGTGCTGTGGACACAGCTGACGTTCTGACTTGTTTTTCAGAGCTGACAAACACACTTTGAATAGAAATGTGAGATTTTATTCAGTCTTGATCTGTTTTGCTTATTTATAAATCTCTGTGATGGCTAAATGACACTTTCTGACATGCCAGCCTTCCAACAATGGGTCATTTTGCATGGAATGACAAGCATTGCAATTTCTGACACTGTCTATAAATATATCTGTATATGTAACATCAAAAATCCTCCGCCACATATGAGCTTTCTTTTGATGTGACACTTTTTGACGTGCCGTGTGAATGACATTGTGTCATGTGAGGCATTATTTTGCAGCGCAAACACACTGTCTTCAAAACTCACCACTTACGTGTGTGTGTGTGTGTTTCATGTTTCAGGGTTCACCAATGTGGATTGTTTAAAAGTGGGATAGAATAGTCATGCTACATGTTGCAGACACCAAATCAGCCTGCGTTATAGCTTGAGCATCAGTATTCTGTTGCTGTGTGTAGTTACAATAACAAACTACATCAAAGTCTTGAATGGAAGGCATCAGGTGTGTGTGTGTGTGTGTGTGTGTGTGTGTGTGTGTGTGAGCGGAGAAGGATGCTGAAGATGAATCCCAAAGACCGTAGTTCATTCACACTCTCTCTTCCTTTCTGCACCACTGCCTTCACGGAGCACACCTACACATTTTTGCGCACTGCAGCCTTCTGACATGTATACAAACGCTTTCGAATGAAACAACACTTACATCAAATGGCACGACTTTGGAAGCAAGTGCGCCATAGACGTGAAGACGTGTAGCACATACCAGCTTCTAACATGGCTTCATGTAAATTCAGTTGTGACATGATATGCTGCATATATAACAGTTGCAGGATTTTAAGACCCTGTGTGTAAAAAAAGAAAAAGTATATAGAACACAAAGCAAGAGAAACCGATGTGACAAGTCTGACAGACTGAAAATGGCCTGCAGGAATGTTCACAGCCTAAAGGATGATGGGCGACAGCATAGCGAAAACTCATCTTTGAGAGATTTATGCACTAGAAAAACAATAAACAAGAATGTATGAATGTATGTACATGTTAAAAGTGATTTGCAAAATCATAAATCATCATTTAAAGCTGCAATAGCAAGTTTGGAAAACAAGTTAGCTTAAAAAATTTTTTCTTCATGCCTCTTAACAACTTTGTAACATAGTATAGCTAGATATATTGAGATTTAAAAAAAAATAAAAATAAACTGGTTCTCTCACATATGTCTAAAAACCTCCACCAATAACACGTTTTGGACCAAAAGCAACTATTGGACCATCAGGTTGTCACTCACTGAAACGCCACACTTCCCTGGGTCCTCCATTCGTTGTACCAGTCTGCCGTGGTGAAGAGAGAGATTTACCGGACAATCTACGTATGTTCCTACCTTCACCTATGGTCACGAGCTTTGGGTAGTGACCAAAAGAATGAGATCGCAGATACAAGCGGCCGAAATGAGTTTTCTCTGCAGGGTGTCTGGACTCTCCCTTAGAGATAGGGTGAGAAGCTCGGTCATCTGGGAGGGGCTCAGAGTAGATCCGCTGCTCCTCCGCATCGAGAGGAGCCAGTTGAGGTGGCTCAGGCATCTAGTTAGGATGCCTCCTGGACGCCTCCCTGGTGAGGTTTTCTGGGCACGTCCAACTGGGAGGAGACCTAAAGGGAAGACCCAGGACATGCTGGAGGGACTATGTCTCTCATATGGCCAGGGAACACCTTGGGACTCCACCAGAAGAGCTGGCCCAAGTGGCTGTGGAGAGGGAAGTCTGGACCTCTGCTTAGACTGCTGCCCCCACCACCTGATAAGCAGAAGAGAATGGATGGATATTAACTCTTTGAGTTGCTTGGTAGATTAGATGATTGCACCAATTACCAACTGTAATGAGGACAAACACAGCACATGTTGGTCATTTTTAAACTTCAGATAATTTTCCCTGCCAGGGCCCTCAGTAGCATGTGAAAGATCCGTCCACACCCGCAACAATTTGGCCTTTTTGTAGCTACTTTCAAATGGATTCTCCATCAGGTCACCTTTTTTGAAACCACAGAACATCACTGGCTTTACTGGTTTATCTTGTTTTTTAAAGGTTAAGCTAAAGGAAAAGGGTTAGGCAGGCTGAAATCACTTTAAACACAGATCCCATGAGCAGTCGGCCCAACCGTTTACTTCTAAACTCCCAAGAGTACGCCCAAGCGGGAATCCAAAGCAAAGCAACAAACAAGTGTTTCGATGGATGAACAGCACAACCACTCAGGTGGAAAACTCTGAACACAGTTTACTTATCGAGTGAGCACTTCACAACACGCTCCCTAACATGACAGTAAAACGACATGCAAACAATCCATGAAGAGGAAACGAAAATAAAAAACATTTTATCCCAGGATGAGAACCTGAGCGTCCATGGGATCACTTTAAATAAAAAAATATTGAATTCAGTCAGCTGCTCTGACTGTTATATATGTATAAAAAATCCTATTGCAAAATGAAATGGTAAAAAGTCCTTCTGGCAATCTGAAAGAACGACCTAAACATTCACTTTGAAGTTGTCACAAGCAAGAAACCATCATGACACCTTCAAAGGAAGTGTTTATCCCCTGAGGTTTTGTGCTGGATGTTAAAGAGTTGTGCTCTGCACTGACATCACACAGTCAGGGAGCTCAGAGTCTGCAGGGAGAAATCCCAAAAGATGGCCACACAGTTGCAGCAGAAGGAGGCCTTTGGGGCATTTATTGCCAAAGAGCTAACATTTTTAACCTGCGCTGCAAGTCTCCACTCTGCAGCTGTTTACACACTAGCTATGGAGCTTCTTTGAATAAGGGCGACCCTTATAATAATAATTACTTATAATGAAATGTCATCATCTTTGTATTTTATGATGTTTAAGTGAAACATCTGTATCCTGATCCGGTATGTACATAGTCTCATTTTACTTCTTGAATGTTTAATAAAAATAAATAAATAAATAAATAGCCCCCTGTTAATATTCATAAATTCTGCCTGAGGTGTGTTTATTTCAAAACATTTGACAAAACAAGAGGCTAAAACTGTGAGACTTTTAAAAAGGCACGTCTTACTAAAAGCACAAAATTGTCAAAATGGTTTGAGTTTTCTGAAAATTGTTGCCAGTTATAGAGAAAATAAAAGCCTCTAAGCAGTGTGAGACCTTTCTGGTCATTTATTCCATTTTCAAGTGACATTTTTTCTGGCTACTTACAAATTTCAGAGTGGCTGAAAAGCCATCTCTACATGTTTTAATGGATTTGTGTTCATGGCAAAAAGCAGGTTCAAAAATAAACTGGGAATTTTCATTTCTTGAAGGGTATGGTGGTAATAAATCTAAGAAATCGTGTCACCAACCAAGAAAACATTTAACTCTGTGATTAAAGCCAAAATAAATAAAAAAGATGTCATAATTGTTGATACTAAAACATGTTTTAATTTCAGTATTTAAAGTCCAATTAGTCATCATCACACTGGTGAAATTACATCTCTGCATTTGACCCATCCCCATGGGGAGCGGTGAGCTGCAGCAGTGGCTGCGCTTGGGAACTATTTGGTGGTTTAACCCCCAAATTCAGCCCCTTAATGCTGAGTGTCAAGCAGTGGCGCCCCCAAGGGGTGGCCATGGGTGGCCACCCCACTGGCCACTCCAGGGAAGACCAATGTTCTCTAATAAGTCATATTAATGTTCACAAGAACCATACATTTATCTTATTTAATGAAGACATGTAAAAATTATACATTTAATAAATAAATGATCAGAAATAAAAAGAAGTTTATGTCGCTGCTGCTCATCATTTTCAAAACAAAAGTTTCAATCACCATGTTTTAGTGAAGAAACAACAGGCGAATTAAGCTGCTCTAAAATTCTAAAATAAATTTTGAAACAACATCAAATAACCGTTTAAAATGTTGTTTTTCAAAAAATGTTGTGTTTCTCAAATTTGATGTGTGTTGGACGTATATTTTTTTATTGTATTTTTTAATGAAAATTAATAAAAGAGCATTTATTACATCACCACAGGCTAAACTTTCCCAGATTTACCACGAGGATCAATTTGATGTGCCACCCCAAAATTTTCTCAGGGCCCATGGCCCCCCTATGAAACTTTTCTGGGGGCGCCACTGGTGTCAAGCAGGGAGGCATTGGGTCCCATTTTTAAAGTCTTTGGTAAGACCCGACCGTGGATTTGAACCCATAACCTCCCAGTCTCAGAGAGAACACTCATGCCACTAGGCTACCAGGAAGGACACATATAACAGAAACACAATCTGCACAGCTAAACTTTGACATGAAATGCTAAACTTGTAATATTTTTTCATTTTTTTCTCCATGCAGCTTCATCAAAGTACATGGCATCACAGGAAAAGAGGACTACATATATAATATGTGTTCATCAAAAAGAAAAACCTGGCCATGAGCAGCAATGGGCCTTCCAACAAGACAGTGATGAGAAACTCTACAGCCAAAGGGTCAAGAATGTGAGTTAAGAGCAGAATGTTCGCAGGGAAGCCAGGATGATGAGATAAAACCTTTAACTGGAGACAAAAAAAAGTACTTTTACACAAGAATTTTGTCCAAAAAACGAGATTTTATGAACATTGGCTGGTGCTTTCTTAAATTCAGTGTTTAACTCAGAAATCCCTCACATCCTGTTCCCTATGCACCAACATACTGTACCTGCATAAATGATCAATAGAGAGCATCTCATTAATGTTGATGCTCGAAAATGAGTCTGCTGATCAGCCTCTTTTTGGTGAATCGTTGCAAAAAGATCAAACTCAAGGTGGTTTTGGGCAAGAAAATACTCACCCCTCCACATGATTTCTTCAGTTCATCCACCGACGGCATCACAGCAATAGCTTACCAAGTGATTTATAACCAATAAATCCCACCATGGATATGAACTGATTAGGACTTTACATTTGTGTTTTATATCAAACACAAGATTATTGTTCCACATCATCAGCCTCATTTTGCCCTTTAAACAGCTGCAAGGCTCCACAGATGATCACAAGAGACGGTAGTTACACCACAGTCTTCAGCACTCGGGGGGGCAGCAGTGCAGATGGCAGATTAGGCTGACTTTGATTTTAAATTTGAGTCAGCATTTTCTGCTCAATTAGTGACTGCATTAAAGCAACAGGCATAAATAGGTGAGGGTCTCAGAAACTGCATTCAACTTACTATTCATTGCTCTTTTTTAAAGAGCAAGTCACCCCCAAATCAACTTTAGTGTAGCTAATGAACTGTATAAATGAGTGCATCTTATTTAAAATATAAATATTCTACCTAAAGCAGTCATTATTGCGCCCTCTTAAGGTTAATAATCTGCACTACATTGAATTTGAATCAGCCATTGCTAACGGCTAAGCAGTACCCTGTAACGAGTCTCGGCCACGCCTCCAGCTGGCTCGGCCACTCACGAGTCGAGAACAACACGGCTCAGAGCCGCTTGACTTCTTCAAAAGAACTTCCTTCTCCCTTCATTCTGGTGAGGGAGGTGGAGACAAAATGCTTCAGGCTATGAAGTGTGCTGCTGTTTCTCTGCCTGTCTGCTTCTCTATCTGAGCAGTGTGTGTGTGTGTGTGTGTGTGTGTGTGTGTGTGTGTGTGTGTGCTTGTTAACGGCTCATGTCTGACAGAGAAATTCCAAGAGCGCATGGGGCAGGAAGGGGGGGTGCTGTCAATCACTGCCTCAGTGCTGCTGTCTCGGTCCACCGGGTGACGCCTCCTTTAGGAGCGTTTTTCTAACAGAAAGTGTGGGTGAATTTAGACTCCACCCATGGTGTGACTCACCCTTTAATTGGGTAAGTGAAAATGCACAAAAATTAATTTTCCTTTCCTATCCAATGTTGTGATGTGGTGGTAACTTGTCCAAAGGGAAGCCCAGACATTCCTCTCCCTAGTGACACGGCCCAACTCCTCCTGCAGGATTCCAGTCTGCCTTTGGTTCTCCTCCAAGGGAGGAATGGCCTGAAAACATCCAGAGAAGCCACCAGGAGGCCTGATCCACCTCAGCAGACTCCTTTTGATGAATATGAGCAGCAGCTCTACTTCGACCCTCCCATGAATCTAGTTCCTCACCTTGTTCTTTTGCTCATAATCCAAATGGATGAAAATTGGATCATAGTTGGACAAGTGAAGTAAGAACAGAGAGTGGTTCAGTCATCGATTATTAATTACCAATGTTTGGGTCATTTTAATGTTGTTTTTTCAAAACATTCTTAAATCTTTGAAATTGCACTCTAGCAAAATGCTATAACATTTTTTTACTGACTTACTTGGAAAAAATGCACACACACACACACACACACACACACACACACACACACACACACACACACACACACACACACACACACACACACACACACAGAGTATGAATAGACAAATCAGTAATCAGTGAGTGTTTTGAGTTGATTTAATACTTGAATATTTACTTTTACTCATTTAAGACAAATATTTGATTAAGAACTATGACAAATAAGTACACCTGGCTCATATATTAGTTTATTTTGATTAATGCTAGAATACTTGAATGAAGAAAAAAAACTGCTCAGTAATCTTAAAGGATTCTCAGTTTATATTTAAATGTCCCTCTTCACATGATGCAGACAAATGAAAACATTTATTCAGTAGATGATCATGAAAACAGGCAAAAGCAGAGCTAACTCTGACGTTAGCAAATTCCTTTCCTGTCGAGAAACAGAACATTTAAGGAGAGGAGCCACACCAAATGTCCATCTTCACAAACGGGAATTAAACCAAAGCAAGGCTGCTTTGTTCAGTGGTAAAATGCCAAAATCTGCAAAATCTTCTAGCTTCGGGCTAAAAATCAGCCAAATACCTCACAGCTAAAAGCATGATGTGTTTGAGAGAAGGAAAAACCAGAGGTATGCAGCGAGGACAAGGAGGAGATGAAGAGAGTATCAGAGAGACAACGGTATGATGAGCGAGTGCAAGGAGGAGTGTGTGGGTTTGTGTTATGCAAACCCCAGGTGGTGCTTGTTGTCCTGGATAGGAGTATCACCAGGGGGGGGCAACTGATCCAGCTTAGCAGCCTTCTACACTCTTCTTCCGTTCTGTTCGTCATTCTCATTCTTTCTCCCAAAAAGCACACAGTCCGTAGACAGCAAGAGTAAAAGTGAGATAGGAGACTGTGGAGAGGAGACGAAGTTGAAGTGAATGAAGAATTCAGGGGAGATTTAATGGATGCAGAAGAAAAAAAACTACTGAAGAAAAGAAGAGATAGATTTCTGATGGTAAAATCTCAAAGTCTTCAGCTTCATGCATGAGAGAGAGATTTAGTAAACGATGCCTGTCTTTGGGTTGAATGAGTAACAGTTCACATTGAGCATAATTATTGGAGGAGCTCCTCTAAATACATCTGCATTTATCACCCACACACACCTACATGCAAAACACACCTCCCACTGGGGCTGTTGTCGATAACAGCTTGTACTCTACACCTAATGCCTCTGTGAGGATAGTAGTCTTCATGCTGAAACAGCAGGAAATAACATCCGCGGAGATGTTTTATGGGGCCTGTCTGACTGCTGACTTAGGAAGGGCTTCGCTGTTCCATATCTTGACCTCCTCTATTGCTTTGGAAATCCCAACTCTGACCTTACATCAGCACTTAAAACTGATGTCACCCTGCTGAGCAGTTGTAGGGATGGAAGAGACACCGGTGCCCAGATTTGGGGCAACATTGCCCCCTACTGGTCCAGGCATGGAGTATGTTTAACTGAGATGACGTAAGGCGTGTGTGTGTGTGTGTGTGTGTGTGTGTGTGTGTGTGTCATTTATGTTTTGCGAGCCCAATTTGTCAGGTTACACACCCGCATTATGAGACCATTTGGTTTATGAGACCATTTTTGGTGGTCTCGTAATTCATGACTTTTAAAGTGCTGCAAATTTTTATAAAAGTAAAATCTAAATGTCGTTAGCTGATTAATACTGACTTTGTAACTGCTATTATCATTTCATTTAGTTATTTCAGCAACTTAAACTTTCTTTTGGTTTTCATGGCCAATTTAAAATTGGTTTCGTAAACCACGTCGCGTGTGTGGTATGCAGACCTCCAGGGTCTCATAACGCCCTTAGAATGTCACAGATGATTGTGTGTATTTTTTGATAGTTTTTATTTTATTTTTGAAGTGAGGCTTTTCTTCCATGGGTAAAATAGAACATGTTGACATACTTTTTGTGTTCACCAGATGCAAAGAATTCGTGTGTGTGGGATACAAACCACCATGTTGTCATGGTCTCATAAACCATTCAAAATGTCATAGTGGCATGTATGTATGTTCTGATAGGTTTTTCTTATTTTTTAAGTGAGCATTATCTTCCATGGGTAAAATAAAACATTTTGACATAGTTTTTGTGTTCAACAGATGACCTGTTTATGAGGAAATGTGTGTCCCCATAAACCACCACCAAGTCATAGTGGTTTCATAAACCATAAATGCACACATGTGTGTGTGTGTGTGTGTGTGTGTGTGTGTGTGTGTGTGTGTGTGTGTGTGTGTGTGTGTGTGTGTGTGTGTGTGTTGTGAAAATACAGGGTTTAATGGTAAAGCCCTAATTTGTGGACTAAAGTTTTTATAAGTCCTCTTGTTTTCTGCTAAATTTCATGCCTGAAAGAAAGTCCGATACACTGAATGAACAAAATGAAAAATGTTTTTGTTAAAAAATAAAAAAAAACATAAAAACGAAGCCAACAAGGTCTGGAAACATTCCCATCTTTTCAAATCTAATCTTGTTGAAGATAGGGGTGGGGAATCCTGGTCCTCGAGGGCCACTTTCCAACATGCTTTAGTGCTTTTCTTGCTTCAACTCACCTGATTTGAATCAGCAGGTGATTTATAGGCTTCTGCATGCCTTGATGGCATGCTGAAAATGTGATTCAACTGTTGAATCAAGTTTCTTGGAGCAGGGAAACAACTAAAACATGTTGGACAGCACTTCTCGAGGATTGGAGTTGCCCACCCCTGAGCTGAAGGCAGATGGGGTTACTTCCTGTCATCTGATCATTGAAAATTGGAATCCTGTCTTTGAGGGGCACCATCCTGCATGTTTTAGGCGTTTCTGTGCTCCAACACACCTGTTTTTAGTCATTGCATCTTTTCAACGTGTCCTCATGGGCCCACACCAGCACCGTCATCAGTTAACAATATTTTTAAGACGTGATGCATCTTTCCAACAGAGCAACATTTGATTGGAACCATAAATGTTCACAATAAGAAAATTAAAACTTACACTCAAAATAAATATTTTCGGTCTCCGCACTTGAGCCATTTCTCCACCTTCTTCTCAAAAATCACACGCAGCAATGATTTGTGGGTAATAAAAAAGTGTGGCTGAAGGGTATAAAAGAGGCGGGGCAAAGATACACACTTGTGAGTTGGGATGCACTCGCGCCACATGAGAACGCACAGTTGAGGGGCACAATCATGGAAGTGTGAGTATTGGGACTGGGCCATGTTCTGCAGAACCCTATGAATCACCCATTAATTCAAATCAGGTGTGTTAGATCAAAGAAACACCTGAAACATGCAGAATAGTGGACGTCACTGTCATAAACAGTCTTTAAGGACCATAACCAACCAGCTTGTCACCAGAGCACAGATAATGTGGGCCTGCATGGCTAATCAGCTCATTTGCACATCTTTGATATTAATGCTGAATGAAGGTGCTGATGTTTTTGGTGTCAGGCCTCGATTAATTCAGCAAGAAAAATGTCAAACCACGTTATAGACAGTACATTCTGCAACAATGTGGCTCAAACATGTTCAACTGCAGAACAAGAGACATTAAACTGAAGCAGCTGAAATTTTATTTTGAGCTAAAACAAATAAAACATCCAAAAAAACAACTGTTGTCTTCCTTTTTAAGCATAACCTGTCCCATATTTGATCAAATACACGCCTGAAAAGTTCGGCTATGTCCTCCAAGCTGTACGTTGAGTTAGCATTGCACGTATTTAATAAATGGTTTAAAAACATTATATTTATTTATTTATTTTAACATATGTAGGGAGGATTAACCCCTTGAGATCATGCATCTCATTTTCAAGGGGGTCCTCTATCACATCAATACAGCAGTGTACAAGAGAGCAGATCAAAAAAATACAGTTACAGACAGCGTTACATCACACACACACACACACACACACACACACACACACACACACACACACACACACACACACACACACACACACACACACACACACACACACACACACAAGATTATTCCAATCATTCGGAGCCTTAAAACAAAAAGCATGTTTCCCTACCTCTCTTTTCATTCTAGGAACACTAAAACAGATCTGAGCATCATGTCTCAGACTGTGAAGCGAGTTATAACGTACTAAATGTGACTTTAGATCATCTGGATAGTTCAAATAAAAACTTTTGAAAATAAACTGTATCCAGTGAAACTGTCTCCTGGCCGAAGGTGCAAACCAGGACAACTGTCCATACATGTCACAACGATGTGTCCTAAAGGGACAACGTAACACAAAACGGCAGACTGTTGTGCCACATCAAGAGAGTGCAAACAAGAAGCAGAAGTATTGTGATAAACAATGTCAGCGTAAAGTAGGCAGAAGCAGCTGTGTAACTATTCTTTTTCTAACCAAAAAAGTGAAACAATTAACAGATTGATAAAGTATTTTAAGCTGAGAATTGAGTTTATGTGTAATTGCTTGAACATGAGTTTTAAAGGATAAATCAGAATCCAGCCAAACACCAAGGTATTTACAGGTCTGTTGATTCCAAGGGAGAAGAATCAAGAAAACAAAGATTAAGGCGGTTTTCACCTATATCCAAAACTTTCCTATGAAACAGTAAGGAGTAGGACTTTATTAAGAACTTTGTTGACTAATAACCACTGTTGGACAGAATTAAAGTCGTGTTGTAGAGAGAGGTTTATCCTGGAGATGGTTGGCTTGCTACAGTAGATAACTGTATCATCAGCATAAAGATGAATATTACAGTCTGTGCAGCAAAGTGGCATATCATTAACAAAAATAGAGAACAATAAAGGTCCCAGAGAACAACCTTGAGGAATACCCTTAGTTATACTAGTAAATACAGATTGACAGCCCCTGTATGACACACTGGTGACGATGATGAAGATAAGAGTTAAACCAAAGTAGAGATGATCTCGATAGGCCTATAGCTTGCAGTTTATCCAATAAAAGATAATGGTCAACTAAATCAAACGCTTTGGAAAGAAAATAGCACCAGTGCACAAATTGTCATCAAAACTAGAAAAAACATCATTAGTAAATTTCAGGAGAGCAGTGGATGTTGAGAAGTGTTTTCTAAAGCCTGACTGGCACTGAGTAAGTAAATTATTATCTGAGAGATAGTCATATATTTGATAAAAAATTTATTTCTCAAAAACTTTAACCACATTATTGTGTATTGATATTGGCCTGTAATTGTTCAGAATTTGTACGTCACCACCTTTATGCAAAGGAATGACTTTAGTACATTTCCAAGCAAAAGGCACTTCGCAGGTATCAAAGCCACATTAAAAAGCACAGCCAAAGGGGGTGAGAGAACTTGAGATGCTAATTTGATGCCATCAGGTCCTGAACCACTGCTAGGAGATATGATCGCTTCTACACAATAATCGATCATATATGATCGATAATGATCTATGGATGTCCTTTAATTGTTAGCTTGACTGTCAGCAACAGCATAAATAAACAAACTTCACACACATGTTGTGTTAACTATCATTTTATGGCTAGAACTCAAAACCAACAGGTTTCGCATTGAAAACAAAAGGATGATGGTTACAGCTGAAGTACATGGTTTCTATTGAGCCGACATTTAGAAACACTGTTTTGGCTGTTTGTGTGTTCCCATAACCTCTAAATCTTGAATATTCCTCAAATGCCAAGTCCCTCCAAGAAACAAAACGACCCTCAGGCTTGTTTTTGTTAGCAGCAACGTCTGACCATTAATACCATTTCTAAGTGCCTGGAT
This sequence comes from Aphyosemion australe, assembly GCA_006937985.1. Lineage (NCBI taxonomy): Eukaryota > Metazoa > Chordata > Actinopteri > Cyprinodontiformes > Nothobranchiidae > Aphyosemion > Aphyosemion australe. Next base: position 3,529,482 of record SSNS01000014.1, on the reverse strand, counting down.
AAAGTTTGAATGATTGGTAGTAAACTATAAGAGAGCAATTGATCTGCAAAACAAACAGACTTCCAATTTACCAACTCATTTGAGAAGCACTGATGCTTGAGCAGTAACATTAGCATCATGGTCATTTCTCAGCAAGGGAGAGATGTTACCACAGTGCTTGAATGCAGTTACAGCTCCAGGCAGATGCTGCTCTCTAACAACCCCCGACAGGCACCGAGCAGGAGCTGCACCAGTAGCCATTTGTCTACTTGGCGCTGCATGGGAAACAGGAGACCAGTGCAAACTTTTTTATTTATGACATTAATATTTAAGCAACCATCTTGGGTTTTAAAGAGGTCCTTCACTGAGAAACCATTTTTTACTTATTATTTTTGAAAATGATCAGTCTCTCTGAGTTTAACATGCAGGCTGAATGTGAAAATAGTCTCCTCCACCTATCTCCTGCATTAGCTTCTGATAGAAAATAGACGGTGAAACTCTAGGATTAGAAAATCCTGACAGATCTACATCACACTGTCACTTAACATTCATGGACTCACCCATCTTGACTCACGACGGGGAAGGTTGCTGTTGGTTTAGCGTCCAGGAAACAGCAGAGAACGTCTCAGCTAGTAGAAGCTAACCGTTAGCATTAGCAGCTCCACCACACAGCAGAACTCCTCAGGCTTGTGTTATTGGTGGAAATAAAACATCAACGTTGCAAAGCAAACAGAGTCAGTGGTAAAGTCGTATTGCTGTTAGCCAATCAGAGGAGAGATGTCCAAATATCAGGAAATAAGAGTCCAAATCCTGCCGTCTGAAGCTACTTTCTCCTCCAGCTGACCACAGGAACATATCCTTCATGGATTTGTTGAAAACATTCTCAGATGTGAACATGATGCTGCTTGTGGCTAACAGCATAGCCATAGCATAGTGCAGCCTTGTGCTTCTCAGACCCCTTGTGTGTTATTACATCAGTTCGACCACCGTGTTCAATGGAGAAGCCTGATCTACAAAACGTGCAGGCAGCATACCGCGTCCCCTTCGAGATGTCCTGGATGAACTCAAATTCTTTTTACCAATCATTTTGGAACTTGCACGCATATTTCCTCTTTTTACTCATCGTCGCCATTTGTCGCTTCTTCTTCTTCTGTTCTGATTCCGCGCTTGATTCCGAGGTGTAACCGTTATGATTGTCCAGCCAGAAACGGCGCCCAGTAAAGGATGGTTTAGCAATATTGTTGTCCAGGTGGAAATCAGCCGGGAGATTTTTGCAAGGGGCACTGAAATTCGGGATTCTCCCGGAAAAATCGGGAGGGTTGGCATATGGAGATATGTTGTTAGTTACCTAAAGTGTTTTAGTTTGTCCTTTTTTCCAAGGAGAGGAGGGGCCCAGATATATTGTTATGGGTTTATTTCAGTATCAGAAATTAAGAGTTACACTAAGTCAGTAAATTTGCTTTGGCTTGCTTCCATCTTCTCCTTTTAAACTTTGCAAAGCACCTCAAATCTAACACAAGCCAACGTTAACGGAGGATAAAGGAGATAAAGTATTCAGCCTAAAGCTGATGTACGTTTAAAGCATTTACATTTTTCAGATTATCTTACTGAAACGATCAGATTTTTTATTATTTAAATCTTTCTCCATTTTTGTCTCCAAACCAATTTTCTCCTCTTTCGTACTGAGGCAGCGGCCAGGTGGGAGACCACATCTGCAAGAGTTACCAAATTACATATTTGCCCTTTGAGGATCCATCTGCTTTTGTGAATAAATAACATTTTCATATCCGCTCTTTCTGGTTGGCATTTCAGGTTCAGGGAACCACAGCAATCAGGACTGGATTAATAAAATGCTTGAGTGCTTCTGGGTGAATAAGGAAATACATATTTAAAAGAATACCAGGGACAGAGAAGTAGGCTTTAGCATCTCCAAACTGTGGTTAGCCAGACAGGTGGCTCTGCGTGCACAATGGGGATGCTGTCACTTATAATAGCAATTAATCTCTAAGGAAATCAAATGCTGTGTTAGAAATTAATCTTTTGACTTTTGTGCTCCTTTCTTCAAATGTGACACAAAAAATCCTTTGTTTGATGAGAAATGTGGTAGAATTCATGTTTCAACAAACTTATTATGATTGAGGTCAGAGGTTCAGTAAGCAGCAAAATCAGTGAACAATGAACATAAACTGTTGGATGGTGGGACATCCAGGCAACCTTAGATAAAGAGATCAGCTGTTGTCAAGGTTCGAATGACGGGGGAGCTGTGGGGAGCCAGGCTCCCCCAAAAGGGGAGCCTGTCTGTAATTCAAGCCCTGGTCATTGTACTCTAGTTTTGTGAACGAGAGGTCAGCAAAGATGATTACAGGACTTGTGATCTTTTCACAACAGTGCAGCCATTTGGCAGATTATGGCAGATATAAAAAATGTTGTCATAAAGCTAAATGGCTTCGGTGACCTCCCATCACAGGAAGGAAATCATTCATTTGTCTGGTTGACCTTTGTCGTAATAAACTAAATTAAAGATGCAAATCATCCAGAAGATTTTACACTTCGTTTATTCCAATTTCTCTGCTGGCAAATTATTTTTATGAAGCGTTGTCAGTGGGCTCCGTGAAAATAAATGAGACTTAAAATTTGGATCTGTTTTTTTGTTTGTTTTTGTTTACACTTTAGGGCTTTGGAATTTATTTAATAATTTATTTCTTAAAAATGAAAAATATAATTTAGAAAGCTTTTTTTTCACCATTTGCTTATAGAGTCAAGAGAAACAAGTCAAACCTGGAAAATGGGGAACCTTTTATTTTACATTATTTATTTTTTGTCTTTTCTCTGCCTCTGTGGTGTCCCTGTGCTTAACAGAATTTTTTTGTTTTGTTTTTTCCTGTGAGACTGAATTTTCTCTGAATTTTCAGCTTTTTTTCTGACACTGAAAACAAATCAAACGTTTCCAATCAAATTGGTTTTGTTAGGTTATAATGAAAAATTAATATATCATTTATTTAGTTAAAAAACAAGTTTTTGATGAGAATTAAACAACAATCAAATATTTGTCAAACTATTTATATCCATGGTTATGTTCCTTAATCAGTTTCATTGTGTTCATTCCAGTTACATTTTAAAGGGGAAATATTAATGCGAAAATCACCTTTTGCATCATTTTGTGCTGCCATGTGGGTCTCTATTGCCTCTATAAACATGTTAAACATGAAAAAACTGATCCATCTGTTTTCTGTCAGTGTTTGTTTTCAGGAATTTTAAGCCTAAATCAAGTCGTTTTAAAAAGTCCCCATTTGTGATGTCACAAACAGGGACTACCTAGAACTACCTCTCATGTGCAAGAGAGCACTGCTGGTAGAGGAGCAGCGGCTTTACTCTAGCCCTTCCCAGATATCAGAGCTTCTCAGCCTATAGCGGCCTGAGTGAGGGATGGGTGGGCGTGGCCACCTCCATCTTGTTTTCTTAAAGTGACAGAGCCCTGAAACGGCTCATTCTGGACGATACTGAAAATGTCAAGACATGAATGTGAGAGGGATTTAGTACATGTTTTGAAAAAATTTTATAATATGTCCCCTTTAATAACAACCAACCAAACTAGTTAAAAATAAATGATATCAACTTCTCGTGCAAATCTCTATTGAGCCTTCTGTTGCATTATCCAGTATAAGCAAAGACCTGAGTGTGTGTCAACAGTGCTTTTTCAGGAGCATTCGATTGCAGTAGACACATGATATGTCTGCGTCTTCATCCGCCGCTTCATCTCTCTTATCATCTGACACAAAGCCAGCGGGTAACAGAAACACACCGTGGTCCAGTCCTCACACACACTCCCCTGTGGATTAACACAGACAGCAAGCAGCAAGCACATGCAAACAGAAACAACGCAGCAGATGCACATTCAGAACATTTAGATAAAAAGAAAACGTAGAGTCGTTGATGCACATTTTACAGCTACACTGATTTGATTTCTTATCTTCAAAAAAAGTAGATTTTTCACTCACTCACTCACCCTTATCTTGTATCGCTCCCTGATGCCAACTCGCATGGCCACTGTAGATCCAGGCAGGAGAGGAATGCACAGACACTCCCCGTAGTGGTGAGCCAAACTCAGGTCCAAACAGAGCGGCATCAGCGCCCCAAGAATACCTGCAGACACAAACAAGTTGTGTGTGTTTATAATTCAAAGGACTACCTGCAAACACAGATTTTACTTCTGAGAGTCATAGCTGTGTTCATGTGTGTGTGTGTCCTCCTTACAGGATGTCTTGTCTCCACAGACATCAAACAGGCTGGTGCTCCAGTCTCCACCTGTCTGTGTGATGGTGGTGATGGTTGTTGTGGTGACACCGAGGCCCGGCTGTGTGAGCACTGGGTCCGTCTCATCAGGGACCCGATATGACCTCCGGTTGTCGTTTCCTGTTGAGTCCAAAACCTCCGTTTCCTCATTTTGTGGAAAAGCTGCAGCTGACATTTGTGGTCTGAAATGACAGTTTCAACAATTCTTCAGCTTCTTGACTGAATTTTGATCCTAAAAAGCAGAATAAAGGCAAAATAACACACAGCTTAATGTATCAGAGGTGATGAAAAATCCCTTTTTCTGTTTTATTTATTACAGAACAGCTATAGGAAAGAGCTGTTGGCTGTAATTCAGTTTTGTTCTGTGCTGACAACAATGTGCACTGGTCGGGACAGAAAAAGAAAAAAACACTTACTGGTGTGTGACTGTTGTCTCCTCCATGACTAGAAGCTACTGGCATCCAGAGACGGGTGAGACAAGGAGGCGAGAGGAGAGTGAGCAGGGAGTCAGCGGGAAAGAGGAGGTGGAGGAGGCGAAGTGACACTCTCCCAGTGAGAGGGTGTGCGTCGGAGCAGATAAACCAGCAGTCAGATGGCTCAGCCAGAAGCTGCGTGACCGAGATAAGTTTTCTACTTGTCTTCTGTCTGAGACTCTGCAGCGAGCTCTGCTAATACAGCAAATGCAGAGAGAGAGGGCCGGCACGCATCAGGGTGCAGGAGCATGACAGTCCAGCAGAGGAGAACGTGGATGCATGTATGCTCAACTTCAAAGTCATCAAATATGGTCTTAGAAATAAAGTAAATGTGTGTAAATGACTTCTAAAACAGATAAGCATAAAAATCAGTAGCATCTCACCCTTTTGTTGTTTTTATTCATTTTTAGACAGTAAATGGAAGTCTTACCTTAGAGAAATGGAAGTGAAAGTGAAGTGAAACGTTTATTTTATAAGCAGCGAAACATCTGAGGTTTATGTTTAGAGGAGGCTCATTTCCTGTGATTTCACTCTGACCTTTCTGTTCTTTGCACACTGAGCGTTTAAACGTGGTGCAGGAGCACGTAATGAAACTTTCACCTTTGGAGGCTCGGTTCAAGCGCATCATGCATTTTCATCAAGTCACTTTTACAAACCATTGAAAAGTAGCCTGTCTGCCTTTGTTTTAGTATGACGTATGAGCTTTAATGCAGTTTGACCTGTCAACAGGACAAAGTTACATAAACCTGAGTTGTTTCCTTTTAGCAGTTTTCGGGTGCAAAAACTGTTTTTAAGAGAACCTGGTAGAAGTTTATGGAAATAAGGGGACATTTAAATAAGTTAATAAATATGTGATGCACATTAAGCTGCTACCTAAATGTTTAGATCTAAATGCATGATGTATTTTATAAAAATCAGAAAGTGCAATTCTTATGTTTTGATTTTCTTTTTACTGAGCCTCACAACGGAACATAAATGTCTAAGAAATAAAAGCTCTGGGGAATCTACCAGTCTTGATTTTAAGGATTAAGATGTGGATCTTTGAGCTGTATAAACTGTTGCAAAGGAAAAGGTGGTAAAGTGTTTTTTCTGTCATCATGACTGCAGACTCCATAGAGAAAATATCAGCCCAACACCTTGAACATTACTTGTAGATGAATTCTAACTTATAAAAGCAAACGCCGTCTGTTTTCTGATCAGTGAAATGAACGAGTTGCAGCAAACACCCTAACCCATTCAACACTCGACTCTGAAAATTTATTTTTTTGTTTCTGTTGCCAAATTCACTTAAAAACAAAAACCCTGTGAGTCGTGGCAGACAGCTGCTCATACTGAGCCAGGTTCTGTTGGAGTTTTTCTCTCCACTGTCGCTACATGCTTGCTTAGTATGGGGATTGCTATGAAGTCTCTGAGACAAGTCAGTGACTCGATGCCATCTGCTGGGTTCCTTATAGGAAACCTTTACCTAATTGGCATAATGAACTGAACGAGATGCACTGATAAGTAGGTTCAATTGGAATGTTTACTTTGTAATGTACCTTGAGAATTGGTGCTATAAATAAACTGAATTTAATTGAAATGAAAAACATTTGCCATCTTTTACCAGTGAGCTGCTCCATCTATATCATTTTCAAATGTATTGCCGACATTTACCAAGAAAACAAAGTTTTGACCTGATCAGACAGAACATTTGTACTAATATACATATTCAAGGTTTATTGTAGTTTCTACCTTCTTCACTGTTAAAAAACTATCTGTCATCATAAGAGGTACAAACTTTAATTCCATAAAAACAGTATTTTTACTGTTTTTATTGCAGCTATAGTGTGTTTAGTGAACTGAATGCAAATGAGAGAAAAAACACAAACTATAAAGTTTCAATAGGTTTAATTTCTGTGGAAAACTCAGCCACAGTTTTAAAATAGGACAACAGGCTGTTTCATAATTGATGTAAAAGGCAAAAGAACAGAAGAAGACATCAGGTATTCAGAACAGAGCAGGAGGTGTTGTGGTTGTGTAGACAAGCAGGAGATGGTGGAAGACATCTCTGCAGACCCTCTAAGGACTGGTTTTAGATGCATATCTACCACACATCGCTTCAGTCAGGAACTAAACCCATCCACGTCTAAAAATAACCAAAATAAACACGGGCAAAAGCATATCTGGCAGGTGAATGCTGTTCACGTATGCAGTACAGATTTAGGGGTTATTTTCTTAATAACCAAAATACAACATCCTCATTTTAATGTTCTGAACTCTTGAGCACAGAATTCTCTGTAAGACAATCAGAGCTGAAACCTTTAAACAGCAAAAATAGGAAGATCTTTCAGTGGACAGTAGGCTAATGTACAGAAACATCAGCTACGAGAAACAAAGCCAAAAGTCTTGTGTCAAAATGACCTGTTACTGTAAAATGTCATGGATCGTTTGAAGCTCTCACTGAGGACCACTGCTGGATGCTGCTCTAGTGGATCAGATAAACCAGAGTGTCCCCAATGTCTACAGTGAGGCCGTTGTCAGCTATAGTGACCTTCTTCTCCTGCAAATTTATGTTGAACACAGATTTGCTGGAGACGGGTAGTTTGCCTTGCTCCTCTTGTCCTAGAACAGGCACCCTGCGAGGTCCTAACATGGGGTCCTCGTACCTCATCAGCTTCACTCTGGACAGATCTGAGGGAGCAGAAGTAGACGCGGGTCAGAGGTTAGGAAGAACAAACAAAACGTACACTCAAAAATAAAACTTTCAAAGTAAGACAGCAGAAAATTTAATGATATCTCGTTTTTAAACAGCGGAAAGGAAAACAGGAGTGATGGAAAAGGAAAATTAAAAAAGAAATGGTGTAAAATAAAGCAGCAAAGGAATGCTAGGATGGATAAACCAGCAAGCAGCGTTTTTCCAGCCTTGTGTCGCGACTGCAGGTATCGTACACCCCCACCTCAATGCCCCCCCAAGCACAGATTATGAAATTCACCACAAGGCGGAACATCGAGCTTCATAAAACAAGCTCAGCTCAGCTCCCGCTTTAAGGGGGCGCCGTTTGAATATTTATTATAATCCAAGTGAGCTTTTCTTATATTGACATCATGTGCATTTGGGTTCTAATCAGATTGTCCATGTATTATTTAGAGGCAACCTTTTATAAGGGGGCGGAGCTAAAGTAATACGAACTCAGCACATGAATTTGCTGAGTGTTGTGTGAAGACAGTTGTGATGTTTATAGAAGTTGTCACAGTTTTAATGTTTCTAGGGGGCGCTGTGGAGGAATTAGGCCACGAAACAAAAATATTTACATACAAATCTTTTAAAGGCTGGATTATTAAAAAAAACAAAACATCAAGCATGAATCAGTCAAAACAGCAGCGTCTGTGCAAATATGATGAGTCTTTTTGGCCTTTTGACACACATTTACTGTTTTTCAGAGGTCAAACCACAACCTCTACTCACACGTTTAGGAGTTGATTCAACACAAAAGAAGACGAGGGTTTTGTCAATATTAAAATGTCAAATACGTTTAGGCTCTTATAGCTTTTGATGCTGTTGTGAATTTTCTGCAACAACTTTTCCACTTTTTTAGGTAAACTATTATAATGTCCTACAGTCTTAGTGGTTAAATATTGAACATTTGTATCTCAATTCAAACATTGACACTGTGTAACTAACGCTCAGAGTTCTCCTCTGCTAACACACGGATCACTTAACAAGCTCAACATCAAAATTCTACTGCCCGACTGTCAAACACAGAGACTCTGTGGTTGTCGTCATGTGACAAAATGTCCAATTCTCTACTTTTTACATGATTTTGTTGTTTTCTGAGCCTGCAGGAGGCTTAGTGGTTTGAGACTAGAGGGGACTGGGACTTTACCCTTAAAGAAAATAATGATTTGTGAACATCTCTCCCTCCCACCCAACCAGCTGAATTGTTAACAGAAGGACTTCTCTAGGACACCTCTAAGGGAGTTAAAGCTAAAAGGAAACACCTGGTAACATTCTGGATCTCCAACCGGTTCAGTTTTTAAAACAAACGATTTAACGTCTTAATAAATCAGCGATAAAACATTTTACTTTAGTCCTCTCTACACACCCACACACACAGTAAATCATTTCCCAGTTTTCAGTGAACATGGACGGCAGATGGTGAACAATGGGAAAGCATGGGGGAGATGACGCGAGACCGTTCCCAGACAGATTTGTACACAACATGTGTCTTAATGGGCTAAGCCACCAAGAGGTGCGATGAAACATTTTGCACCAAAAATATGAATCTTCACAGCTCTGAACTGAGTCAGAGGCTCAGAAAAGATTTATTCAAGACTGAGTAAATGTTTTTTATCCGGTCTGAATGGAGGCACAAATAAAAGACCCATTTGGGTTTTGTTTTAGTCTCGCTGACCTTTTACGAGTCTGTTGACTTTAGCTAGCCGTCGGATGATGTTGTCGCTGTTGTCCCCTTGCCTGATGTCAATCTTTGTTGAAAACAGGCCGTTGCACGGTTGAGGGTTAACCAGGGAGACGCACACTCCAGGCTTGGGAGAAAAATGCACAATTTAACTTTTATGGCTACAGAATAAAAGAGGATGCACACAAACCAGCAGCTGAAGGGAAACAAACATGCAGTCATATTCATAAATTATGCAAAGAGAGAACAAAGTTAGAACATCAAACCTATCCTTTAGTGTCTTGAAAGTGGATCCTTTGAACAATCATATCGGAGGAAATAGCATTTACCTCTGATCTAAACACACTGAATGGTTTCCCAGGGCAACAGTCCTCCTTCACTTTGTCATCAGCCTCAGATGCAAACAAGACATCAATCTGCTCCAACTGTCGAGGAAAAATCATGAGAAAACATATTAATGCTCAGCAGAGCAGGAAGACACACACCAGTGTGTGAACAGGTGTGTTTTGTGTGTTTGGCGGGCCCGCTGGCACAGGCTGGTGGTGTTAACCCAAATCCAACTGATCCGAGACTTAACATCGAGCTTTACGCCAGGATGCCACATGTCCCACAGGACAGTCAAAAAGCAGGAAGTAAACTAGAAGGGAGCGATTATCCTGTTCAAGGAGACCAGAGAAAATACAAATGGTAGGAATTCTGTTTCCTTACTGACCATGGTGGCCGAGGGTGGTGGTGTAAAACACAAATCCTCCACTTCCCAGCATGCTTCACCCAAACTGATCTCTTCATTTGATCAGATCTCATTTAGACGGCTCAAAGCTGTTTTATTACCCTCTACGCTGTGGCTCCCTGACTGAACGGAATTCAACAGAAGTCGTTTTTATGGCAGAAAACCGAAGACAGAAATATCACCATCCAAACCCATTTCTGTCCTTAAGAGGGAAAAATATCATCACAACTCCATGTCTTTGGCACAACGGTCCATTTCTGTGTCATCAGGTCTTTATGGTCAATTTGATTCGTCAGAAACCTCTGGTATGAGATTCGGGCTACTCTGATGTGAACCATGTCAAGTTTTCCTCCTGGGGCCTCATTTATCAACCGTACTTACGTACAGATCTGTGCGTATTTTGTGCGTGGGAACGATTTTGTGCATTGTGTGGTATTTACCAATTTGTACTTGTGCGTGAAAACGTTCCTAAATATAACAACAGCTCTGACCATGCGTAGGAACAGCATCTAGTGGCAGAACGAGGGAACAGCAATTCTGAAGGTCTCTGTGATCCACGCCTGTTCCTCATCCACTAATTATTCCACCCAATAAATTATTATTTGGGTGGAAAAACAGCTGTGTCACATTATTGGTGCTAAAACACCCGTGACCGACGTGAATCTGACATTGTAGAACGGCTGATTTCTTGTTATTTTGTAATCACAATTTTTACTCTTCCCATTGTTATGTTGGAAATCATTTTGAATTTATTTATTTATTAAGTTTTATTTTAATTTAATTATTTTGTCCTTGTGAAGCGCATCGTGATTTTTTTGTGAGATGCGCTACATAAAAGATCGTTTCTTCTTCTTCTTATTATTATTGCAGGATTTAGCAGAGCAGAGTGCACCCCAGAGGGAACGGCTCTTCCGTGAGCGCAGCGCACTGATCCGATTCCAGTCCAGATTCTGTTTTACAAATAAAACAACCTCCAGAACCTCCTCTGCTCCCCAGTCATACACGCGTTGTCAAGTGTCCGGTGTTTCGATCTCGCTGTCAATAAAGTTTTTCTTTTTTTTCTGGGAAGAACCCAGGGAATCCCCTCCCGGTCTGAGGACGTAGTGTGACCAAATATGGTTAATGGAGGGCGTTTCTGTATGTAAATGATGGTACACGGACACAAGCGCATTGGTACGAACAGGTGGGATTTATCATCAGACGACTGCGGAGGAACATGCGTACGAGAGGCCACCGCATGTTTCATAAATCAGACTTTTGACTGTTCGTACACACATTCTAAATTTCATTCGTAGGAGGGAATATAGGAACGTTTCTACAAACGTTTGATAAATGAGGCCCCAGGTGTTTAAATCTGGATGTTTATAAAGATACTTTCTGAACTTTGATGCCAAAATTCTGAACAAACAAATGCAAAACTGATGTTTTGATCTTGCTTTTTTCAGAGGTGGTGAAACTAGAGGATTTCTGGGAAAACCTAATAGTTGACTGTGTGTTATGCACGCACATATTTTTTATGTTTTGGTTACAAACCTCCAGAGAATTAGTCAAGTAGACCAGGTTCTCCATGAGAACAGCTCGCTCATCAAACTCCAGTTCAAGATCCAAGACCCTGGGTCCGTTTTTCTCCAGGTTTTCCTAAAAAAAAAAAAAAAAAAAAAAGCAGGAATCAGATACATCAGGTAATGGGATTAAAGGCTCAGTATATGTTAAAGGAATTTACAGGTGAACCTCTAAAAAGAATATGGTGCAAAAGTCCATTTATGTCAGTAATTCAACTTAGACTGAGAGACCATCTAAAGGCTCAGGAACCCTTTGCAGGTGTTTTGGATTCATTAGCTGATCAAATTGTGACACTGAGTCTAGAATATTGAACCTTTTCATGATATTCTAATTGTCTGAGATTTTGAATGTGGGGGTTTCATCAGCTGTAGCCATAATCATCACAATTATAAAAAAGAAAGGCTTGTAATATCTGGCTTTGCATTTTTTATGATCTTTATTAACCTTTTGTTGTTCTCATGAAGCGCCTCATGATTTTTATCTCGAGGCCTTATATAAAAATATTTATGAACAATCTCATGCAAAATAACAGGATTTTGCACCACTTGTTAGCGCCCTTATTAAGCACTGTGAATGACGACATGACATTATAGCACCATATCTGTAAAACTGACTTTATTAATCATTTTCAACAAAATGCTAAATTCCACCTTAAAACAAACAAAAGAATAATCTGGACGTTGTTTTTTTTTTAATGAAGATGTATCTGACCACTTCATAAACTTAATGTTAGTTTAGAATGAAAAACTCCATAGCCAGAAATTATGCATTTGCAAGAAGTAATAGGTAATTTAATAAGACCTACATGCACTGTAGTGATAAACAAATCCATAATTTATAAATATTATATGGAAACAAAGATAAAAGAAGCTGATCAAAGGTAAATTTCACAATCTTTCAAACTAGCTACAGACTGTTTTCTCCAGGAGCACTAAGGCAAATAATGTCACATCAATTGGCTTCATTTCCTCGTTTGACACAAGTAATAAATGCAGCCTTTTGAAGAAACAAAACAGTGATGTTTGCAGAGGCGTGAGACAACAAAACAGGTCATCTACCCTTTCTGACACAGTGTGGATAATGCTTCTGAATTAAGACTCAAACTTAAGGAATTGATTAAAATATAGCATATATTTCCAGACGTACAACTGAGTGATATAAAAAAAATAGATATGAAATAATAACTCATAACAACTACATGAGCTGGGAAAGCCCAACAGCACTTGTTACACCTTTGTAAATTAAAGAGAGAAGAACCCCAGCCCACAACCTTCTACAGAGGCACCATGGAGAGCATCCTGTACAGCTGCATCACTGTGTGGTACGGCACCCGTGACCTGCCACAAGACCCTGCAGCACATAGAGGAGAAGATCCTAGGTGCCCCTCTCACCTGCCTTCTGGACATCTAAAACACCCGATTCAGCTGTGTAAAAGTCTAGGCATGGTAATCAAATTGTAGACATCCCCGTACTTTCAAATGGATCTTAGCTTTCAGATGCAACTTCTTGATCATCTGCACAAAGATGTGTTAGATAATCTAAAATAATGTCTAAATCCCTAGGTTTTATTTTGTTGGCTTAAATCACAGGGATACAGGTCTGGATATCGGCTGCAGAGGGTCCTTATGCCTCCAGCGTTGTGTGGATGTGCACTCGGCTAAAGCTGAGCAGCGCTCAATTCAAACTGCATAAATAGCTAATTTAATCAGATCTACCTTGATCATGGCAACAAAAGGCATGACTCTCTTCATGTATTTCTTCAGTTCAGGCAGGGCTCCCAGCTCACTCGCTATCACTTTGTTGTCTGGAAGGATGCCGCTGTTGCTCTGACCAGATCAAAACAAAAAAAGCTTCAAGTTAAAAGTCAGGGCCAGGGCTGTAGAGTCACCGTTATGCACTCTAGTGCAGTGCTGTGTAGAGAACACCTGTATTTTACTAATAACAAAATTGCTGTAATGCTGGAAATTGTGTCAAGAGGTGTTTGTTTTCCACCTTATAGTGCTTCCCGAGCAGGGACAAGGCACTGTGCTGCCATGGAGGGTAGCTCTTGGCTACATAGATGGTGCAGTGGGAGGGCTTGGCAGGAGGCTTTGAGTCACCTTTCTGCAGGAGGAAAACACAAATGTCAGATAAATGGACCCAGAGAAAAATGGGTGTGAAAATCATACTTCCTGCCTTCCTTCTAAACTCATCAGAAACTTGCTCACCAAATAAATACACCCTCTTTAAACACATTTTTTTTAAACTACATTAAAGCAAAACAGTATTTTCTGATTTTTCCCCTTCTTTTCAATCCTCGTACAGTCTTGCCTCCGTAGCAACAAAACATTTATAACCAATCTCCAACGGCGGCCTGGAAGCCTAAGATAATGCCTTTCTGAGATCTTGTCGATACTTGTGCTGCCTTTCGTTCAGCTTCTAAATCCACACATCGAACTGTTCAATTATCATCGAAAAAAAGACATTTTGCTGCTGTGATAAAACAATGGTTTAGATCTGTACGCGGATCTAAAAAGACAAATGATGGTGTTTGTGAATCAAACTGGCACCTGATAAATAATCTAAAGCGTCAGGAAATAACTACAAAAAAAAAAAAAAATCACAGCTTTCCACTTAACTCTATTTAGTTTTGAAACTAATTGAGTTTGATACTTTCAGCTAAGTTTAACTTTATTTTTTTCACATGTCCTGCCTCTGCGTTCCTGGCCTCCCACATGAAGAAGCTAACCGGAGCATTTTCTGCTCTAGAAAAGGATACCCAGTAGTTTCCCAATAGCATGATTGACTTTATTAAAACATCATAGTAGTTTGTTACGGGATGAAATATAAACCTGTGCGGGTGCGACCTTTGAGCTGCTGGATTATGTATATGTGTCGTCTGGACTTGAGATGAAGTCATAATCTTGAGAAGGACATAAACCCTACAACACTCAGCAGGGAGCAGGAAGCCTCAGCTCCTGGACGCCGCTGCAGCCACCAGCCCGGAGCAGCTTTGAGCCCAACATGGAGGTAGGTTGGAGGCAAAGCACAGGAGCACCAGCCCCCAGAACAAAGAGGCACAGGGGGAGATGCACAGCACAGAGGCACTGCTAAACCCCCAGAGCAGGTCTGTTATTGTTCAACTTGAAACATCTGTGATTGGGTAAAAAAAATCCTACAAAAGTGTAATTATCTTTATTGCAAAACATGCCTGATAGAACCCCGGATCCCTGGAATGTGTTAAACCCAATTCATTATTTTTGTGTTTGGATTCTAATCGCTTCCATTTCTGAAGTTTTAATTATATTTCCCATCATTGTGCTCCACATCCAACCAACGCTCAGCTGTTAAACCTCCGGAGAGAAAAAAAACCCTTTAATTTTGTTTTATTCCATTTGTTTAAAAAATTAAAAATAAAAGAAGAGCTTTTAATTTGGGGGTTATTTCTTTTCTTCTCAAAAAGCACACGTCTCACCTTGTTTTTGGGGGGAAGCATGTAGGCTTTGAGTCGCAAACGGAGGTCGTGTGCCGTCTCCATCAGGTACTGAGAGGAACGCATCAGAATCTCATCAACGGGCCCCGCCACGGGCCACGACGCCTTCATCAGAGAACCCTCCTATCAGACACAAACGGGAGACATGTCACAGGGAAGCGTCTGGATACAAGGAGTTTAAACTCTCACTAGAATGCAAACAGCCCTGATAAACATCACTCACACACACCAACCTGACTGAGAATGAAGATGGTGTGTACTCGGCTCTTCAGCCAGAGGCGCTAAAGCAGAGAAAAGGGTAGTTGTGGGGCTTTTGTTGTTGCTAAGCGACAACTGAAAAACATATTTGCAGCGCAGCAGCACTCCTTTATATTCATAAATTTCGAGTGTTAAAAATATTCTTGGCTCTCAGAGCTGCTGGAAGCGTGTCACAGCGTGTGCTCTTGTTTCATGCTGTAGAGGAAGAAAGGCTCAGCGTGAAAACAGCCTCCCAGCGGACGCGCGCTTCAGCCGAGGGAGCATGTTAGTCGCCGTTTCACACAGGTAAACGAGCGCTGAGAGCAGAGCTACAGCGGGCCGACGCCAGCCTGTACGTTCAGGCTCCGAGCCCCCAGGTGGACTCGTGAATACGTTACGGTAAAACGCTGCATTTCTGCTCTGAATGAACGTGCTCAACAGAGATAAGAATGAGGGGGATTAGAGGAGCAAATCAAAGTCAGACTTGTACTCCAACAGAAGAGAAAGAGGAGAACAGAAAGATGTTGAGCGACTCACTTTGCCCAGCAGACTCCATGTGTATTCACAAAGGTGGGGACAGATGGGGGCCAGTAGCAGCGTTTGTCTCTCTATGAACTGGAAGACGAGGTCTCTGTGCATGCCTTCAATCGCCAGCTCACGATACTTATCCTTGGCAGCCTGAAAACACATTTTTAAATTCAAAGTTGTATCTGTGTGATTTTACAGTTTCTGCAGCATTTGGTCCGTGATGTACGGCAGGGCTTATTAATGTGATGTTCTGCATGAGGGGCAAAAAGATGATATCTGTGACTGACGGCCAAAATTCTGCTTCAGCACTCATGTTTGCTTTAGATCTACACTCCTGGTGCAGAAGAGGTCAGGACCTTTGCTAAATACCAAAGATACACCTCATGTTGACTGTTTCCTCCAGCTTTTATTTCAATTTCATAGAACAAGAATCTGAGCCCTGACACAAATAAGACCCACACTATTAAATGAAAACGCATGTATTGTTACTTGCTGTGTATTTATTGGTAATTGAATGCCAGACTGACTGTTTCTCTCTTGCTGTAAAACAATTTACCTTTAGGTGCAAATAACCTGAACGATGATGACATCACGTTTTGATGAATACTCAGTTCTTCAGTGAAGTGTTTTTATCCATCAAAACTCTTCTCATTTAAACCAGAATCTCATTTTAGCTTCAGCTGACAGCCATCCTCTTGAATCAGAACGTCTAAGTCTCCTACAATACCTGGTAGCTTATCCGATACTTGTGTATTTAATAATAAAAATGCTTTTTTCTACTTTGTTTATTTTCTTTCCTTTGATTTTAGTTTCCATTTTTGAAACTTCCAGGTAATTTTACCGGACCCGTCTCCATTTCAGCCCAAATGAACCATTTTCCGGGCCATTTCAGAGTACCTGAATTGTAGTATGGACTTGGAAATGGCCCAGTAAACTGTGGTTAACTCACGCTGATTGGTTGTAACTCAGTAGGAAATTATATCGGCAGATGTCTCTGGCATTTGTAGAATTGGAAAGGTCATCAGTGAAGCAGAATGGAGGAAAAAGAAAATAAGCAGAGTTCACGCTGCTTTAAAATGACCATTTCTAAACTCCTAATGCCTAAATGTGGCGGAAATCCCCCCTAAACTCAATCATTCACAGTGCTTTACGGTCTCCTACAGAGCGCTGTAAAAAACTGTGCTTCTTCTGGTCACTCAGCCGCTTTTCCATCCCCTGAACGGATTAAATTATGATGTACTTTGCCAGAATAACACTTTTAAGGTCAATAATGTCCGTGGACGCCTGTTGATGCTGATCAGTGACGTTTCCCACTACCGAAACAGCAAAGTCCTGAGAGGGCCGATTTTGCAAAGAGACACAGCGGCTGAGGGGACCGTGCCATCGTATATTCTCCGTCACCTTTCCCCCTCCCAGAAATTTCCCGGAACTCCAACTGCGGAAACGAAACTACCGACTAAAATAAAAACTGGTCAGTGATTAAGACGTGAACATTATTTTTTACAGTGCAAAAAGATGGCCATGTTTAAACTAAAATTCAGTAAGCGTTTAAAATATAAATAAAAACACATCAGACATACCTGAAACTCAAAGAATCCACTTTTCAGAGCCTCTTTGTACATCATCCTCTCATAATGCTGCTCCGTCTTTATGATGCCTGCGTTCATTTCACTGGAGGAGACACAAACAGCTTCAGTCAGTTTAACACATACGGGGCGTTGTCTGAAAACTTCATTTTTTTATTTTAGTAGGTTGGGGCAATAAAACAATAATGTCTAAGTTCAAACATCTCATTTTTTTGTTGCTTTCTAGCTTCAATGAGTTTTATATAAATAATTTAAAACAGATTGTGAGAGTTGATCTATAACAGCTGGTTCATAATAATATTTATGCAAACACATAAATGAATGACATGTTAAATGTTCCAACTCCCTTTATTAAACAAATCATAAAATTTGAAGACAAGATCAAGTTTGGTTGAAGAAAATGATTTTAAAAATCTGAATTCTGTCTACAGGAGATTTTTGTCTTGAAGACTTCACTGGATTGCTGCATTTTTGTTTTTGTGAGAACGTGATGGTGAAAAATGTTGCATTCACTCATTAGGATAAATAAATAAATAAATTTAAAACTTCTCCACCAATCCTGAATAAAGCTATTCCATCATAAAACCTCTGGTAAAGGCCTAGACCTGTGACTTTACAGCAGCCCAAGCGTCTACGTCTACCTGGCAAAGACACGGTCATTGAACGTGTCCGTGGGTCCCGTCCTCAGGTTGTTCTGGTTGGCGATCATCTCCTTGACCCACTCCACCCACGTGTAGAGGCGAAGGATGCCGGCATCAGCCATGGTTTCTACGAAGTTGGCGTCCTCCACCGTGTCTCCAGCATCAGCCAGAGCCAGACGCATACCTGACAAACAGAAATGGAACCATGAAGAAACCTGACATTTCCTCCAGCCTTTATGATTTACTCCGCTTCAATATCCATCAAACTGAGTTTTGTACTTTTCTGATTAACATGCGTCTCCTTTGGTCTTCAGCAAAACGTCTCGGCAGCCAAACGTCAAAGGTTCTGCAGTATTTCAAAGATGTAATAAATATCTGAATAGACGCGGCTGACATTTCAGATGCAAGGTCAGATTGATACCTACAGCTGCTCCGAGACCATTAACTCAGCTCATAGAAGCATAACAGACAGATTTATGTAAGATTTAACTTTATTTATGAAAGGACACATTCGCTTAAATGATTTTAGGGATTAAAAAGCTGTCTGGAAATCTCTCAGGCATCCAGGTACAAAGATAAGATGCTGCCAAACCAAATCCACATCTAGACACGAACGGCATTTTTAAATGTCCTCGACAGATGAAGAGTCTAGTCTGGAATACAATAAAAATAAATCTGCTGCTGCACATTTAAGACGCGTTATTGGTTCCAAAAGTTCACACGGATATTTATTTTCATCAGATTCATAAACATACACTTAGGCTGGATTGCACCAACAAGGTTTATTTTAAACTAAGATTAGCACTAATCAGAGTTTAGTAAAACTTGGTTTAAAATGACTTAAACCAGGTTTAAAGTTAAGCAGTGCTGCGTTGCACCACTTAAAATTAAACTCAGTTTAGTTAAACTCAGGTTATTTTTTTAAACTGTGCTTAAACTGATTTAAATCAAGGGAGTGGATGTTGAAATAAAATCTACTAATTAAACAGGCTATGTTATTAAACTATAAACATCAGAAGTGTGTTAAGACGTTTTTAAAATATATATAAAAGAAAGTTTATTTAGCTATTTCTCCTAGATTCTCCGGTCCTCCATTGTGTTTTTTCTCCATCTCAGATGATCCGAATAGATCACGTTAGCTAAGCTAACATTTAAGCTAGCTCCGCACACCAGCGCAGATACAAAACATTAGCTAGCTCAGCTGCAGAGCTAACCTAGCTCCACACACCGGCGCAGACAGAGCCCGTTTCTAAATTTTCTTTCAGGAAAATCATCATTTTGCTAAATAAACCTCAAAAATACAGTCATTGCTGAAGTTGAACCTCCTCATTAGCAGGTTTAAAGTTAACCATAGATCATAGTTTAAATTGGGGTTTAAAGTTCTGGTGCAACAGGCTTAAATTTAAACTTGGTTTATTGTAAAAATTAAACTAGGTTTAAAAGAGAGGTTTAAATTTAAACCATCTTAATTTTAAACTAGGGTTAAAGTTTGGTGCAACAGAATTTAAACTTAAACCATGATTTAATCCGAGTTTAAAGTTAAACCTTGTTGGTGCAATCCAGCCTTATGTTGAAGTCAATATGCTTGTTCTATTAGTTTATGATGGAACATATAACTGAACAGCCATTGATTGGACATTATTTTATTGAACAAACATCAACTTTCTTGAATGAGTTTGATTAAAAATCATAATTTCTTCAAGCACCTGATAAAAAAACTGGACTGATGACGTTTCTAAAAGCATCCATTATCAACTCTAAAGTCATCGTATACAGATATAATTATTGGTTTGTGGCCTGTAAAAAACATGAATGTACTATATGTGAGAGAAGACTAAAACATAAATATCTAGAGTAAAGAGATGGGATGGTAAACAAGAACGATGAGTTTAATAATCAGGTTTTACCATCTGCAGAGAACTTCTCAATGGCTTGGTAGAGAGTGAGGAAGTTTCCTGTTGATTTGGACATCTGATAGAAAATAAATAAATAAAAAAGTACAGATGCTGAAATCTTTACAGTTTACCTAAAAAAAAGCTCAGAAAGCACACATGAACCCATATTCAGACAGTTACATTTGCTTTAAAACACTCAAACATCAGTCAGTGACATTAGACCTACAGCAGCACTGCAGCTTTCTGATAACTAATAGTTCTAAAATGTAGAATGCAATAATTCACATCTTACATTTACTTTTATTAAGTTCATCATTCGATAATCCCAGTTTTTTGCACCCAATAACAAGTAAAACAACTGAGTTTTACGTCATGCTTTATATTTCATAAATACTAGACATACCTTCTCAGAGTTGAGCAGCAGATGTCCGTTAGCTCTCACTGCTTGTGGCCATTTCCCACTGAAGACAAAATTATTTTCACCATTATTGTGTTAATATGGCTAAATGTTGGAAATTCACCCTCATGTTGCTGATCTGCTACAGCTAGATGATAAACTGTTTTGGTGCAACACGTGGGTTCTAGGTGGCAGCTTCATGAGGAATCTAAAAATCTTCTGGGTTGATTAAATCATATTATTTCAAACCTCATTTCCTGTTTGGGTATTTTGATGAGGGTGGAGGATGATGGTGAATTCTTGGATCTGAAATCTCTCATTTAAGTCAAACTGGGTTAAGAACTAGAGATTGAAGTTCTTGGTATCTTAATTATCTCATTGCTGGCCATTCAGTGACCCTTCTGCTCTTTTGATGACATCACTTCCCCTCTGGTTTCCCACATTTACTACAAGTTCTTTAAAGGGGTTATATTTATGGAAAACCCGCCTTTAGCATTCTTCTTTGCTGTCATGTGGGTCTCTACTGTCTCTATAAACACTCCAAACATGAAAAAAACCTGTCCATCTGTTTTCTTTGATTTCTGGAATTTTAGGCCTAAAACAAGCTGTTTTCAAAAGTCCCAGTTTGTGATGTCACAAATGGGGAATTTAGCATCTAATCACCTCTCATGTGCAACAGAGAGCAGCACATAGAGGAAAAATGGTTCTACTCTAAGCCCCTCCCATATACCCAAGCTTCTGAGCCTATAGCAGCCTGAGCAGGGATGGGTGGGCGTGGCCATCTCCAGCTTGTTTTCTTAAAGTGACAGAGCACTGAGACGACTCATTCTGGAAGATACTGAAAATTTCATGAATAAAACTGCTGCGATAGCTTTACGTGAGAGGGATTTAGTGTACAGAACATCATAAATATATTTTATATCGACCATAGAACTGTTATAACTTAAGAAAAATAAGTCAAAATGTGTCTCTTTTAGAGGAAAAGCCAGTTGGACAACAGGTTAAAACTAGGGCTGTGCGATATGACGAAATGTTTCGTCTGTACGATAGAAAATGTCTATCGTTTAATATGAAGCTCTATCGTTTACACCACGATACGGCGTTTTACGGCAGTATTTTACGTCATGATGCCTTACGGCATGTCCATGCACGCGCAGCGCGCCACGCTAGCCATGCATAAACAAACATGGAGGAGGACGGTAGCGGACGCGGTTCAGACCAGCGTAATTTTCAACAGGATGACCTGCCAACCCAAACGGAGGAGCTTGTACCTAAAAGAGGGGAAACTTCTGTTGTATGGATGTGGTTTGGGTGTAGGAAGGCCGACGCTGACCAGAAAGCAGTTGTTTGTAAAGTTTGCCGGTTCCCGGTGCCAACAACAGACTCCAACACTACAAATGTATTTTATCAGCTGCGCAAGAACCACAATAAAGAATACAGAGAGAGTCAACGAGCAAAAGCCGTAAAAGCAGCGTCGAGTGGTAGCGTAAGCGCTCATAACAAACTCCAGACACAGACGCTGCAACAGGCGTTTAGCCGTGGTGCACCATATAACCACAGCTCCCGCAGATGGAAGGAGATCACTACTGCAGTTGCCAAGCACATCTGCAAAGATATGGTTCCAATCTACACGGTCGAGAAACGTGGGTTTGGTGAGTTGGTGCAAACACTTGCAATTTTATATTAACTATGAATTTAATTAAAAGAAACAATGCTATATCGTTATGTATATCGTTATCAGGATATAAAATGAGCTATATCGGGATATGAAATTTTTGCCATATCGCCCAGCCCTAGTTAAAACTGTAATTTACCCAAAATTACAAACTGTTATTAACACTTAATTCTCCAGGCAACAGCCTCAAACTTTGCTCTTGTAAAATAAAACTGTTTTAACTCCCATTCACTTCAGGAAAACTCACTTGTCTTTGGGCCAAATAGCGACATGGTTGTACAAAAAGTAGGAGAGATGGTTGGGCACCAAGTCTTTGCCAGACACACGGACGTCCACGGGGTACCAGTACTCAAACTCCCTCCTCAGCCTCTGGAGGTGCTCCTTAGGGATGCTCGTCTTGGGGAAAGGAGACGTTTTAAAGAAGATGAAGTCCCACACCTCTTTGGTCATCTGCTCCGGTCTGTGAAGGACAAACACCAGAGAGAATGGTTAACGTTTGAAAGTACGTTGAAGGTCACTTCTGATTTAAGAGTCAAGTTAGAGTCTACTTCACTTGGATTACACCATGAAATTACATTTTTGCTTTGCTAATTAAAGCTAATGATTACAAATAATTTATTCCACCTCACTGGTTGTTTGAAGGCAGGAAACGGAGGGCAAGCTGCATTCAGTTTAGCAGCTAATTATTATTATTATGTGTGTGTGGGGGTGGGGGGGGTGCATTCCTACTTGATTCCCAGGGGTGAGGCTCCTTGACCGTTCAGCACACCCCCCTGGAGGAGGTGGGCTACGGTGTAGTAAGCCATGTAGATGGTGGAGTCCGATAAAGACTCAATCAGCCACTGCTCGTCCCAAGGCAGCCGTGTTCCTATGGTAACCAGGGGGCGGGCACCCATACAATCACACACATCCAGGGAGAGAGAGAGAAGTGGAGGAGAGATAAAATTAGCAGGACAACATGGACCCAGAAGTTAGACAAAACTAATCAGATAACCTGACATCCGCTGAGCTCCTGTTTGAGCATTTCCACAAAATTAAGACGATTCTTACTCAAGTACTAATTTATTCACTAGCTCTGAATCCATCATTGTGGAGAATTTAATATAAAAATTCCGATTCTCACTCCGTCTTTGATCACAATTATGTGATACAGTCCCGAGTTAAAATCTCTTCATCACATTATAAAAAGCACACATTTGCATCTTTTTCCAGCATCCAGATGAAGGTTTTTTTTTTTTTAAGAATTTGGGTGAAAAGTCTTTGAACAGCAAGCTTTGTATCTGTCTACAGCACACAGCATCTGTCTGGCGTTTTGCTGAAATTAGCTAAATGTAGACAGATTTCCACACTAAGTGTCTACAGAAAGTCTGGGCTGTGCAGCAGCGTCTTGTAATGCATGCCAACTGGCCTTCACACTGCATCTATTCTTGTATGAGAAGAGGCAGACTGTTGCTAGGTGCTTAATTGTCAGCCCTCTGTCTCCATCTATGGACCAAAAATATCATCCATCAGGGTTTTTTCCCCTTAAACTTTCACAAACTTGTTAATATCAACAAGAAACGAGAATAAAAGTTAGGATTATTACTTCTGGTTATAATATTGCAGTCAAATAGATCACATATAGAACACACACCTGTTGTTGAGGAGCACACTTACCGAGCCCGTAGGTACGAGAGCAGGCGTGTTCCTGCAGCCAGGCCAAAGTCGCTTCAAAGTTTCTCCTCGTCTCGTCACAAAATCTAATATTTTTTAAAGAGAATGTGTAAATTTAGCTTGAGTTAATGTTATTTTTTCTGATTTAGGCATAACACAGGCAACAAGGTAAATGAATATATTCTCCCTTAATCAAAACAACGGTTTTCTGAACCCTGACACAAACACATAAAAGTGGAGGTCGGCGTCTCACGTCTCCAATGACTTCAGGGCTTCGTGAGCTTGCTGCTTCCACTCAGAATCCCCGTAGTCCAAATACCTGTCAGACACAAATCACATTTTTGTTTTTTGCTTTAATTATTTGTTTTGACTCGTTAATGAACTCAGTTTCTATAAGGAACTGCAACCACCCACGTGAAACTCAGGTTCTTTTAGGAAACTGAAGTGTTAAAGGACTCACCACTGATCGCAGAGCGCTACCACACACTCGTCACCTGAACGTGACATGACTTGTTTCTCTGGCTCCATGTAGACCATGGCTTCACCCTGTCACACATCAACACATCATCATTAAAAACCAAATATGTGAAAGAATGAAGCAGCACGATTGTTCTGCTAACTCAGTGATGTGAGTAGAGCTTATTCCAGGATGAACCTATAAATCTTACAATTGAACTCCTAAAGCCGGGCGTACACTGTGCGACTTTTTCACTTTTTTGAGCCGATTTTCTCCTCGTGCGAGAATGTACGAGATCGGGGCGAGATTTGCGCTGAGCGTCGTCAGATTGATTTTTTAACCGTAACAACAAGCAGCGCTTGCCATGAAGCAACAGAGTACGCTTCTATTCCAAATGCCGTCCTCGTCCTCCCGTACTCAGACCAACATGTCATATATACTTTTTTTAGCTGCGACAAGTTCATGCCAGACGTACAGTGTGAGCAGTCAGGTCGCATCTGAGAACTGGGTCGTACAGTGTGAGCACATGACTCATGAGATTTGCTCTGCGAGGAAGTTGTACAGTTTGAGCTGAAGCTGAACGCTACGAGTGAAAAAGTCGCACAGTGTACGCCCGGCTTTACAGACTGATAGATCAGGCCAATGAGGAGTTAGTTGCTACGATGCTGATGCTAACTCAAGTGCACTTAAAAGTTTCATTTATAATTTCCATGAAGACGTTGAGAAATTTTAGCAAAAGGCAGAAAAGATATTTACTTTAGGTTTTGCTGATGTGTTTTAGCAGGTTGTTTTTGTTTTTATATATTTTATTTTTGATATTTGTCTGTTGGAATTTTTATTTCTACTCTAAAGTTCAATTTATTTTATTTCAATGTTCATGAATGTTCCATCTGCTTAATAAATGCTCTAAAACATCATGAATGACATTTATTTTTATTTACCTGTTTCTATATTTTATACTTGCTCAGTTTATAGATTTGTTTGATTAACTTTGATCAATATTCAAGAGTTTGGTCAGGTTCAGAAATGATGTGCGTCCAACTGTTGTTATCAGTGACATTTTAACGTGCAAAGATCGGCAGCACACATCGGCCGCCAGCTGACTGCGACCTCTACATAACGACATCGGCAAAAGAAAAACATCTCTAACTTATATACAAGTAGAAGCATCGTACCCTTTCGACCATCATCTTCTGGATTGGCTTCTTCACATCCTGGACCTTCTGACCCTTGTACCCATCAACCAGCATGATCTGAAACAGGAAATGATTAACACAAGATGAATTTCTGTCACCAACAAGCACAACATGTAGTGGAATATTAAACAGCCAAAAAGGAAAACACACAGAGTTCCCATCACCTGGTTAGATGCTTAAGTGGGTTTTCCAAACAGGAAAAAACAGAGGCTTAACAATCAAAAAGAAATGATATATTCCTAAACCTCATCTGTTTGTGTGTCACGTTGAACAAATTCAGTCTTCTAATCAAAATCAAACTACCTGAGAACAAAAAAAACTCATAAAAGTTAAAATAGACCCAAAAGGTTTATTAGCTTTTGAGGAAGTTCCAATCCAACCCAGATTTATTTATACGGCACATTTATCAACAGCATGACAGCTGACCTAAGTGCTGAACATTAGATAAAACAAGTGGGTCAAGGGAAAAGATTAAAATGACATAAAAATACAAGTTAATAGGTAAACACAGCAATGTAAGTAAAAAAAAAAAACGTAATTTAAAAACCAGGAGCCTCATTTATAAAACATTGCATAGAATCTTTACTAAAACTCTACTTAAGCTCAGCAAATAAAAAACTGTTACACAGACTAATTTACCCACGTATAAAACTCTGCTTACGCACGGCTTCTCGCAGTTTCTGCTTTATAAATCACACCCATCCTAGAAATGTGCTCAGGTGTTTCTGGATCACATCCCGCCTCCTACACCCACTTTCTGCTATAAAGGGACGATGCAAACTACGTTATGAATATTATGAATATACATAAGCCTGCTTATTGACGGCATGTCGTGAGTAATCATGACAACCGAGACAGAAATCCACGCTCTGGGGCGTGACGTCAGCACGGGAAAAAAATGTCTTATTGACTTTGAGCGGCACCGTGCTGCAGCAGTGGGGAGCGTTGGAGCCGCGGAGCGATCAGCAAATATAAATAAATAAACAAACAAAAACATTTAAAGACGTGGCCAGATGGAGCCTAAGATGGCAATAATCACTGATATCCTCAATAAAAGCGACACTATGGTGCGCAGGGAGGGATCGCTGTCTCTTTCAGATCTAAAGAGAACATTTAATTGAACCCAAACAGGCTTCAGGTAGGTAACGCTGTTTATATTAAACAAACATCACTCCGACGGTCGGCTAATCCCCGCTGGAACCAGCTGGTGTTCTGTCAGAACTCTGGTTTAGGGAAACCCCGACAGCTGCACCTCTGCGGTGCCGTTTTTATTTACAGTTTTAATCACAGACACACAATTAACTCACCAATAAGTCATTTGAAGTGATATGAAAGCAATAGCTTAAAAACAACAGATTTAATTTTTATTCTCAGGTCACAGATATGGGGGGTGTAAGCGAGGGTCTAGAAGTCTGAAAATGTGTCCTAAATTAAACATTTTACCATCTGAGCATCTCCACAATGTACTTACACCAGGTCCAAAGTTTCCTTAAAGTTGCCATTTTTCTGTCAAGCTTTACTTAAACCACAAAGTTTGTTTAAATTCACTTACGCGGTTTTCAGACCCTGTTTTGTGCATAAACATGCTTGATATACGAGGCCTGAGTCTTAAAGTTTAATCTGCATGTTTTTGTTCTCCACCACTAAAGGCGCTCACCCCTTCATAGAATCCCTTCAGGTACACCTTCTCTTTAGCTTCAGCCAGCTTCTCCTTGTCGTTCTGGCTCTGGATCTTCAGCTCGTCACACACCAGGGGGGCAGACAGATTCCCGTAGCCTGGGATCTCGATAATAGGGACCTGGCGTGTGCAGAAGTCCGTGTAAACAAACAGACATTTAACCACAGAGACTAAACTAGGGGATTCGGTGAAAATTAAGCAACTTTAAGCTGATTTGCTCACCGGCTCAAAAGGCAACACCATCTTGTCTTCAATTCCATACTTTTCTCTGAGAGCCTTTACAAAATAAAATATTTGATAAT
This sequence comes from Aphyosemion australe, assembly GCA_006937985.1. Lineage (NCBI taxonomy): Eukaryota > Metazoa > Chordata > Actinopteri > Cyprinodontiformes > Nothobranchiidae > Aphyosemion > Aphyosemion australe. The sequence goes on along the minus strand of SSNS01000014.1, from coordinate 3,502,330 downwards.
AACTTTATTAACAATGCAAATTGTGTGAATATAAAACATGGATTAAATTAATAGCTGTTCATGTGTGTCTGACAGCTTTTCACCTGTTTCTTTTTGATGTCTCTGAGAGCAGCGATGTCATCAGGCGCATCAGAAGGCACGCTAGTTACAACCCCAGTACCTGTACAGAACACACACCACGTAAAAAAGCATAAAAGCACTGCAGCTGACTTTATTTCACACAAATTCAAAACCAACAGACGCCTAATGTTGCCACATTTCATTAACTGTTGTGCAGGTGCACTGGAGCAGCTAACCAACTGTGAAAAGGGGAGAAAAAAAACATGATCTGGTTTAATGTTCCTCATTACGCTCCGTAACCCGTTGAGACAAGTCGACAGATTGAGCAGGAAGGATTTTGTTATTCGTATTGAAATTCTGACATTTCGGTTTAGTGACTCAGAAATTCAATTTAGAGAATTTCATCAACAGGACGAGGATGTGTGAATTCTAGGAAAAAACCTGCAGCTCTCAAGCAGCAAAGATGAATAACATAAAAAGACAGGATTTGAGGCAGAAAAAAGGTTTGGTTTGTTCTACTTTGTGTGAAGAAAACCAAAACAATCGCTTTTGAATTTTAGCCAAATCTGATATTTTAAAATTTTAAGATTTTGCAATATGAGATCAAGTTTAATCGATTTTGTAAAAGATAATTTCTGGAATAAAAATCATAAAGAATAAACTAAGGGGGTGAGTAATTTCTGCAAATCTGTTCATTTCTGGTTATAGAACGAAAAAACATGAAACGCTCCAAGAATGGAGCAATTATTAAAGGTGTGGAACACTGAAAAACCATTTTTATTTAATATTTCTGATTATAATCGGTCACTGAGTTTCTAAGCAGGTTGAACATGAAAACTGTCTCCTACACCTACCTCCTGTATTAGCTTCTGAAAGAAAATAAACGGTGAAACTCTAGGATTAGAAAATCCAGACAGATCTACGTCACACTGACACTTAACATTCATGGACTCACCCATCTTGACTCACGACGGGGAAGGCTGTTGTTGTTTTAGCGTCCAGGAAACAGCAGAGAACGTCTCGACTAGTAGAAGCTAACTGTTACAAGCTAACATTAGAAACTCCACCACACAGCAGAACTCCTCCAGGCTTGTGTTTTTTGTGGAGATAAAACATCAACGTTGCAGAGCAAACAGAGTCAGTGGTAGAGTCGTGTTGCTGTTAGCCAATCAGAGGAGAGATGTTCAAATATCAGGAAATAAAGACTCCAAATCCTGCCGTCTGAAGCTCAACTCTGATGAGGCTCACTTCTACTTCCTGAAACTGGTGCACAGGAGCTTTGTTTCCCCAGAGTACGACCTACTAGAGACCACTGCGAATGTATTGATTAAATGAGTGATCAACACCTTTAACACTAGCCGACCAGTGGTTGCTTCTAAACTGATATCCTAAAGAATCAAAAAGATCAAATACTGCAACTTAGATCTGATTAAACTGTCTGATTTACATTTCTGGGTTTGTACCTTTGTCCTCCTTGATGGTGAGCATGGGCAGGGCATAGATAATTTTGTAGGACGTCAGAGGAGCACTTAGGGCAGAGCCAAGGATATCCTAGATGGACAAAAGTAATGATGTGAAGCATTTCCTTCATTATTCCGAGGAGAAAATCTAACTCTGGCTGCAGAAATATGAAACTGCCAAATTGTTGAATTTTCACATTAAAAGCCCTAAAACAGAAAAGAAACCAGATTTTCTGCAGTAACTGGGAGCAGAAGAATTGGAGTACCTGTCCCAGTATTTCCATGATCACCGGCACCACTCCGTTCTCCTTGGTGAAGCCCTGGAAAGACATGTTTCTGGCGGATCGGCTGGTGGAGATGAAGACGTCTCCACTGGTTGTTTCAAAGGCGACGTACTTCATGTCGGGTCTCACCCAGCAGTTGGTCTGACCAAACATGGTCTCTGGTCTCAGAGTGGCAGCAACGAGGAAGATGTTTTTGCCTTTCATGCCACTGTGAGGTGGAGAACAAGGTTTAAAAATCGGTCTTTTATCCTTTACCAAGTGGATTTCTCATTATTTATGTCTGCTATAACTTGGTGTCAATAGAAAACACTTTACACCCAACAAGCAAAAACTTTGAGTCAAGTCTCTCAGTGGGCACAAATAAAGTTGTGTTACATGAACTAGCAGAATAGAGGGAAGTGATTGTGTTTTTCTACCTGCTATAAAAGACTTTAGATTTAAATTTTGCGGTGTAAGGTTCAACGATCTTCATCTTGATGAGTGTGTACTCCTGGGGTCCAACGCCCTGCAGAAAAAATATAAATGTTACAAAAGAAAATCAGCCAGTAACAGCTCTTTAAATATCATTTTTCCAATCGAAATAATTGGAAAAATATAAATAAATGAAATAATATGGGATTCTTAAGGATAACGTGTTTAAAGAACACAGAAAACACGTCTACCTCTCCAGTTTGCCTGTCGTGGTCCATGCACGGTTGTCCATCCTTAGGAGAGTAGATCGTATACCTGCAGAGGAGCTGGTTTTAGTCAACGTCACCCCGTGGAAAGCTATAAAACTTAGGCCAATGTTAAATTAAACTGCTCGAGTCAGAAGGCAGTTAGAAAAACGATTTATGTGCCAATGACTTCATGCCATAACATCTTTTTAGCTGAAAATGAGAGGAAATAAAAAATATCACCTCTTGCCGAACTTGATCTTCTTTCTCTCCTTCAGTGTGAGAAAGTGCCACCTGACAAAGGAGTCGTAGAAGGGGTTCACGTCCGTGGTGATGAAAGAACGCCTCCAGTCCACCTACGAGATGTTAAAATAAAACGAGTCGTTTGGAAATGATCTGGCTTTCTAAATAGCTTCTCATCCTAAAAAGGTCAAGAACTTTGCAGCAAGACGAAACATGAAAGCTCAGATGGCAACTAAACTATTAAACACGACAGGAAGAAAAACAGCCATGTGTGATAGTTAATTACCTTGAGTCCCATCTTTTTGAGGTCTTTGACAGCCAGAGGAGGAAAGTACTCCAGCCAGTGCTCAGCATTAGCAAACTCAGAAATTTCCTGGTCATTCAGGCCTAAAGACCTCATAATGTCCCACTGGAAAGTGGACGATCCAGATTTGGCCACTGCTTTGCTCTGATGGGAAATATAGGAGGGTTACAAGATGAATATGTTAATATTTTCTTTGTTAGAATACCTACCTTGTGTTTTTAATCCAGCTTCTTTTTTAAAAAAAATATTCAAAAACCAAAAACTTGGAATGTTTGAGATGAAAAATGAGCTCAAGTTTCAGATCCTTACCTTCTTGCCCTTTGCCTTGTCCTTGATGATGATTTCATCAGATGCCGTTGGTTTCTCCTTCGCTTCCTCCTCGTCCTCATCCGGAAACTGTGGAGGGTTTCCATAAAGCTCCATCTCTCTCTTCAACTTGTCTGCACAGGCCTGATGGATGCACAACACAAATTTAGCAACAGAGGTCAGCCGCATACCAACGATCTGATCTGCATTTCCAATTTTCCTTGGATATGTAGTCTGGATGAGAAGTTAGGTGACAATGCATCCGTGAAATTTAGCTAGAATGATAGGATAGAACAGGCACCAACAATATAAGAAGGAATAATAAGCGTGTTTTGCTAAATTAGTAGGCCTGAATCATCAGTTTTGGATTCAAACCTTTAAAAATGTCTACAAATAACAACCCTGGGCTTCCTGTGTGAACCTTTCAGAGTAAAACTTATCTTTAATTTCCCTTTTTACGTTAAGAAAATAAATTTCGATTGTTTCAGATTTTAGTTTATTTTGTCACACTGAATCCAGATTATTTTTTAATAACAGGTACACAGCTTCTCAAAGTCACACCTACCTTGATAGGCATGCCTGTGCAGTGCAGCCCAAATGGAAAGAGGCATTTCTTCCCCTTCAGAGACTGATAACCCACCGCAAACTGCAGCAAAACAAGAGAAAAGCTCAGAGGAAAATGACAAAAAGATGAGAAGATCTAGGTGTGATTAAAGTTATTGACATGTTGTCACCTGCCATGTAATTTATATTTTCTTTTTCACGTTTAAAGGAAAGTAAAATGTTTAAAATGTATGCAAACTCACCTCACACTTTGACAAGCTGAATGTATGGCCAAGATGCAACCGGCCGTTCATGTAGGGGTAAGGAAAGGTGACAAAGAACTTGTTTTTGCTAGAAGGATGAAAAAACAGAAATGGAGTTTAATTCATAAGCATCAAACCTGATTTGCACCTTAAAGAATTGATGAGGGTGTAAAACAGACTCACTTGGTACTTTCTCCAATTGTTGACGGCGCATCCCTCTCAAATGCTCTCTCCTTTTCCCATTTGTCTTGAATTTCTAACTCAATCTTTCTTAAATAGTCCAACTTCGCAGTTCCTTTCCGTTCCTTGAACAAAATGCCAAACAATTACTGAGTTTGCATTTCATGCTGAAATGTGATAGACTGACATAAACTGTTTGTGAATTATATTATCAACAGAACAAATAATAATGGTTTTAAATTATGCTGTAACAGGTTTTTGCAGCTGGTTCTCCGAGCGCTCATGTTAGCTAACTTGGCTAACGGCTACAGTAAGTTAATGTATTAAAATAAACAGCTTGTTCTTTATGAAAAAAAACCCACTATGAACATTTAAAACTTTGGACCTACCGTCATTCTGAACAAAATGTGTTCTTTATTGTTTCGAAAAGAAGAAAAGGGCTCAAATAGTTTCCAGTGTGTCAAAAGAAACCCACGCCACCGGTGTCTGGATGATGACACACGCGTATCAGTTTTGCGCGGAGCTTCTTGGGTAATGTAGTCCGCGTGACCTTTTGATGTCGTACAAAAAACGGTTTGATAAATTTTGACATATTTATTCCAGTATGAATATTTTTATTAGTTTTAAGTGTTCCACAGACAACAATAAATTCACATTTGTTAATTTTATTAGCTGTCGTTTTAAAAAACTCCCCGGCTTTACGACAACTCAACTTGTGTTGTCATGCCGTAAAACGCTTTGCTCGACCTGCCAGAAGACCGACAGCAGGCCCTAAAGCTTATAAATACATAGACGATGAAATTAGGGTCGTCTAAACGCACTTTCTTTTCATAGGCAGTATTCTAGTTTTTCTCACAATGATTATAGAAAATGTCGAAGCCTTGAAGACATGGCTAGCAAAACTCCTGGAGCCAATGTGAGTGTTGAACTGAAATGACATTTAGCTGTATGCTACGCTAGTTGCGAGCCAGGCATCAATAGGGGATGTGCTAAAATCAGATGGCCGAATCTTGCACGAGTTAGCCAGCCACCGATGCTGCTGCTAACTGGCCTTTCGGTTAACACAAGGGCAGGGATACGTCTACGTTTGCAAAAACATATAAATGGTTATTGTGCCTCGTGTTAGACAGTTGTAAATGTTGGTTTCACTAGTGTGTGAGTAATCAGATTACGATAGTTCAGTGGAGCAGATGCAGTTTAGACTCAGGCTAAGTTCTGCTTTCATTAATGCTGCTTCCAGCTTATTTTTTACTACGTTTACTAGTTTAGTGATACTTCTTTAATGCAACGCGTTAATTTTTTTATAATATTTTGGTATTTTTAGATATATAACTGTGGAAATGATGTGTGGAAGAGTGCATGAGGGTAGTTGCTGATGAACGGGTTATGTTTACATTCATTTTCTAGGTCACATTTTATAGTTTTATGGCGTCCTATGTTGATCTAGCTATGGTGTGTGTGTGTTGTTTACACCACATTTTTATTAAACAGGCTTTTATATATGGCGTTAGTTTCAAAAACGTTGGATCAGACCTTTTCTAAAACTATTTTATTGGTTGGTGTTGACTAATTTGTTAATCTTCCTCTCAAACCTTTTTTTCTGACTTTGCACATGATAAAATAAAAATAATTTAAACACCAACAGCACACGGTGCTAATATAAATAACAGATTTGCTGTTTTGTATCACCATTTTAAAATGATAAAACACTGATCTTTTTATTTGAATAGAAGTGATCAGATTGTGTAAACTGAAACTGAACGTGCATTCGTTTTGACCTGCAGATGTGACGCTGACCCCTCTGCGTTGGCCAACTATGTGGTGGCTCTTGTGAAGAAGGACAAACCGGAGAAGGAGCTAAAGGCGCTCTGCGCCGATCAGCTCGATGTTTTCCTACAAAAGGGTGAGAGGTTAACCTGAAGCTTCTTTGTTGCTGTGACAGCGTTGGTGATTTTAGCTTTTTTACAGAACTTTTTTTTTAACAAATCTTAGTTAAAGCTTTACCCATTATTTCAAAATGGTGTGAGAATATATTGGAATCCTGTTTAAAAAAAGGACTTTGTCATAAAGTGAGACACAGGCACCTCAATACCCAAGTACCGGTATGCAAGTACGCTCTTGGAAATTACAGCAGAAAGTTTGTTCTACCAAATACGGGAGTACGAGGGCGGTATTTGGAATAGAACTGTTCTCCGTTACGTCCTAGCAATAAGCACTACTTTATGCTACGGTTAAAAAAAAATGACCTGGAATAAAAATAAAAGTCTAGATTGTCCCTTAAATAACAAAAAACAATGAATATGTTTGTATAAAGTTTGTATTTCTTTTACAGGTCGACTGATATTGTTTTTTGTCAATACCGATGCCGACAAGTAGAGTTCATGGTCAGCCGATGGCCGATATGTGCTGCCGATTCTTTTTTGGGGGGGTCGATGGCTGATATCTAGACATTTTCCACCGTATTTGCATGTTAAAATGTCAACAATTACATCAGTTGATGCACAAAACTTCTGAAGCTGAGTTAGTTTTTGAACACTGAATCTTAATTTTGTGTTAAAATCAGACAAACTAAAGTTAATCCAACAAATCAATTAACTTTAGTTTAAAAATCATTTTTAGAGCATTTATTTTGCAGATGTTATTCAGGAATGCAAATATACATTGAAATTAAATTCTGCTGCAGTACCAGGCTGCCCGGGGATGTGCCTGACTTTAAACCGGCTTTACTAAGGAGGTATATCGGCTGATGCCAATATATAAAAAATGGTAACTATTTGCCCGATATATAATCCGACCGATATATCGGTCTACCCCTAGGTTCTTTTATCAATCTTTCTTCATAATTGATAAAATACCAGCATTTCCAGCTGCTAATTGAACAAAAATGAGTTTATTTTTAATCATAGCAGAGCTGTTTAGGCCAACGCTGGTTTTATTTTGATAGTGGGTTAGCTAATTAGCATTTGGAGGTATCGTTAAGAGTCTAAGTAGACACCTAGCAAATTTTACATGTTGTACACAATTATCTACAATAACAGACAGCTTTCTCCTCTGCCATTCGGGGTATAACGGTTTGCAACGCCGTGCATTATGGGATACTTTGCAAGCCAGGGTCAACAGAAGGATGCATTGATGCGTCCTCGATTCAGTGGGCGGAGCAAGAACACATCCAGGAACTTGGAGCGTACTTATGATGTGTACTTGGGATTGGAACAGTACTTGGGCCAACGTCGATGACGTTTCACAAGTTCAGATGCAAATTGAAAAGCTGCTGTGGTCAATTTTTATTTTTTTTGTGAAGCAATGACGAGACATACTCTTTATTTATATTGAAAAATCAGATGTTCTTTACCCAAAATCTGCAAAAGCGGTGTTTTAGATTTTCAGCACAGTGACTACCAGGGGTGTTTTAGAAATAATACTTTTTATCTGCTATCTTTTTTTTATCTCAACTCCTCTGACACAAGAAGAAAGGTTTATCTACAAGAGCATGTAGTAAATTCACATTTTACCATTTTTGACCAGCAGAGGGAGTTTGCAAACAACAGTATCGCCACGTTTAACTTGTTTTGTCCTCAGTGTTTCCAAATGCAAATGATCACAGTTAAACTCGATAACACACGCAGGTTTATAACACGATCATTTGTTTTAGATCATTTTAGAGCAGACAAGAGGATACATTAACTGCATATGTTTAGGACACAAGAACTATCAGTGAACTTCTTCCTTAACGGCAGTTTTAATAATTGGAGAAGTAACGTAAATAAATGCAGAAGATTAGAGTGAAATGTCTAATTTACTCAATGTCGTCCATGCAGAGACGATGGGATTTGTTGATAAGCTTTTTGAGTCCCTGACAACAAAGAACTACCTGGGAAATCCTGCAGCCAAGGAGGCACCAAAAGAAGAGGTGAAGCCGTCTGCAGTGAAGACTGATGTTGAGGTAAGAAAAGTCAGTGAGAAACCGGCTTTTCTTTGTTTGGATCTAAAAATGAACTATTAAACGAGTCTAGAAAAAGTCTAGAGCTTGTTTTTTATCCAACACCTGCTTTCCTTGTGGACTTCTGATCAAAGCGTTCTCTTTGAATGTTTGTCTTTAAATGTATTTTTATGAAACTTAATTGCTGTTTCCCTCAAGGCTGAAACTCCAGAGGAGGACAGAGAAAACAGGCGCAGGAGAAGCCCCCTGAGAACCCGCTCTGACTTCAACGAAGCCAGGTGAGGCCGTGGCTTCCAGGATGGGTTTGACTTTCACTTGGTGGCAAATGAAGAACGTTTTCATGTCGTTTTTAATGTCTTCATGAAATCTTTTTTGCCTGAGGGATTTGTTTAAGACAAGGCATGGTTGGTTATAAACCCACGAGTTCTGCTTTAGCCCTTAGACTTGTCCCTTAGCTCTGACAATAAGGAACTGTTGATATCAGGAATCAAAACAGAAGTTTACATGCTTACAGACTTTATTTTGAAGTTTTTCCACCCCTGAACACATTTATTAGCAAAATCCTGCAACCAGCTAACAAGAGGTTTGTTCTTTTGGAGTTTTTTATGCTGCTTTTATTGTCTAATAATCAGATAATAAGTTTTATATTTTATTAGCAGAAACTACCAGCAGGTTTTTGGAGAGGATTATAAAGAAAGGGTTTTATTCTAAAGGATGTTAAAATAAAAATGAAGAATTCTTGTCAGAATTGCTTAGAAATGATGGCATTGTGGCGTTTGAAGTTAAATCTTGAAAGCGAAGCAGCTACAGGTGTGCATCTTCTTTGAACCCATGACATCCGTTAGATGGGGCGACGTTTAAATTCCTGCCTGACTGTTGTATTCAAAACACGCAGCGATAACCATTCAAATGTCTTCCCTTTAACTCACAGGGGCCGTGATGACAGGAGGCGGGACGAGCGAAAGAGGCGGGACTTTGAGCGGCACGGGAAAGGAGGTGGCCCCGGCGACTCCCACCGTGAGCGGGAGCGCCACGAGCGTCGCCGGGCCAGCCCCCGTGGGAGGAGCTACAGCAGGAGCCGCAGCAGGAGCCGGAGCAGAAGCGGCAGCCAGGGAAAGAGCAGGGAGCACAGAGGAGGCAGAGGTGAGAGAGCAGCGACGGCACGGGGGACCGGGAGCAGCATGAGCTGGTTCAGATGGTTTAGAGGAGACTGAAGGAGGGCGGTTTGGTTTCGTTAGATTTGAAAGTTTGGGAGGAGAAACGGAACGATGTGGACAGCTTTGCATTCACATCACTGGGGATTCAGCAGCATGGGTTGGAACTGGCCTTATTACCGTCAAGGTTAACCTGCACATCTGAGTCTGGCACTGGGGGAAATATTCTGTAACGCTCCTAACTGGTCTCTATTCTCGTCTTAAACAGAGTTCAAGTCCAAGTTTGAGGTGGAGAGAAAGGATACGGACGGCTACAACACTTCAGCCACATCCCAGCAGCACCCATCCTCTCTGCTGCCCCTTCCTACACCTCAGCACCCCTTCCCCTCCTGTTCCTCATCCACGGGGCCCCCAGGAGCGGGAGGGGTTCCCATCGTCACCTCTGCTCACCTGCCCGACAGCACTACAGACAGCTGGTCTAGTTACTACGGCGCTCAGAGGCAAGATGGCATCAGCAAGCCGTTCAGTAACAAGAGCGCTCCGCTCAAGCAGCGCTGCAGGGATTACGACGGTAGGAGAAAGAGGGCTTCCTGTTTACTCCTGAGCTAAAATGTTTAGGTTGAGCATCATTTTCCAGCTAAAAGCACGGCCGCAGCTGAGTTTTCCTGTGAGGGTTTAACGCCTTGTTGAGACTCTTCACTAATGACCACTGTTTAGCTCTCTGTCCCACGTCCCCCGTGAGAGGCCCCCATCTACTCGAGAGGGTTTAAACTTATCCCACCGTCCCTGAAGCTCACAGCGCTCAAACACAGCCACTAGAGAGCCTGTGTGCTAATGAGACTGTGGGGTAAATACATGAACCGCTTCGCTTTAATCTTCCATTTTATTTCTCCTTCATTTTCCTCACAGTTGGTTTTGTGAATGGTTTTAATGTTTTCATAGAGCTTGTTAACGTTAGGCCGTGTGGTCAGGAGCAAAATAACACTTTTGTTTATTTTGGTTTTTCCGCCCAAACAGAAAAGGGGTTTTGTGTCCGTGGTGATCTTTGCCTATTCGACCATGGAAACGACCCCCTCATCGTCGATGATGTCACTCTGCCCAATATGATCCCATTTCCGCCCCCACCCGTTATGCCCCCCGCTGGCTTGCCAATGCCTCTGATCACAGAGCCACCCCCCACCCTCAGGATACCACCGATGCCTCCCTACAGCCAGCCGCCACCGCCGGGGGTCTTCCCAATGACTGGTGAGTACCACCGCCATCCCCATCATGTATTTATTCAGTCAGAGGCCTGTTTCTCACTTAGAGTCCACCTAAAGGTTTTTGTTGTTTTACTTTGTGTCAAATATCAAGCCTAACTAGTGGTCTGCAGAGAGCTAGCTTAAACAGCGTATGTTACCTGTGTGGTCAAGTATTCACACATTACTGATTTAAAGGGTCAAATATCTAAAACATCAGCTGGTGATGAGAGAATCGCCCAGTATTCAGTATGACTGGCTTAATCAGGGATCTGCCATGATGGTTTTTGGCTCCTTTGCCCTCTAAACCAGATTTAGGGCATCTCTACAATCAGCTGATTTATCAGTCTACCTGGATTTCTTCCAGTAAATCAACATTTTTATCATGTCATCTAAAAAACTACACACCTAAACGACCGTGTGGCTTATAAAAAACACTTTCACACAGCATTTGAGCTCTCGATCCTGTTTGGATTGAATTGCATTTTGAGGTAAACCTTTACCTGCTTGTGTGTGTTGTTTGTAACCACGCAATGTGTGGACTGTGTCCCGGCCCACCTCCAGAACCCAATGTGCTGAGTCAGTCACTCTAGTTAAAGAAAATGGACGTTGGCCTTTAAAACTTGTGTTTCTGTATCTCTACTCGAGTCTTTCCTGATATTTCAAATTGAGTTGGGTGTTTGGTGGTAATTTTACAAAAGATGACATCATCTCCTTTGATGTTAAGCGTTTAGCGTCTCCTTATTTTGTGTTTTGCTGATGAGCACCTTCTGTCCATTGGTTGCATAAGCAGCGCACAACGTAAGCGTCGAGCAGCGTAAGCGGCGTGCAGCGTAAGCGACGTGCAGCTAACTGAGCTAACCAAAGCTTTAGGGTTGGCGGGCACTTTTAGCCAGAAAACCGTGGTTTAGCGACTCTGCTACCCTCTGCCTTCTAGGCCAAGGCTGAGGCCTACCCTGGAGCAAGCAGAGGGGCAAGCTGCTAGCGCTAGCACTGATGTCTGTCATTCAAAAGGACACGCCGCTAATAATTAATAATTTCAAGCTTTAATTACATCTAAACGTAATTCCTGAGTTGCCCCACCCCCACAGTTGTCATGATGGTAAACTTGACCTATTAAACCTTATTTTTGAACCAGGCTGTAAACATGTTTAATTCTGCTGTGAAGATGGCATTTTTAACTCAACAGATTATTACAGAATATCAGATTATTCATGTTAACAAAATCCGTAGTTTGCTTTTATTTAGTTATGGCTGACACATTCGTTTGGCAGAAATATTGCTGGACTTACTTGACTCCCGGATGCACAGGAAGTGCTTCTTTTAGCTGCTGCTGGTGACATTCATGCTTGTAAATAATCTCAGAGTTCTGTGTAAATAGCTGTGTGTGGAACTGATGATGGTAAATGTTAACTCAGATTATTGTTAAAATGCTCTTTCTCTAAACTCCGGTTGTTCAGGTAGCAGTCAAATGATTGTTTATCTTTATTTTTCTCAGGAATGCTTGTAAAAACGGTCTGAATGTCCCTTTAATGATTGTATTGACCATGTTGACCCTCCAGTCTGTCGAAGGACAACACGTTAGAACAAAGCTGTCAAACATGAGAGACATTAGCTTGGACTTGTGTCTCCCTCAGGACCCCCACTGATAGCTACCAGTGGGATCGAAACCCCCAACCACCAATCTGCAATCACTTCTTCTCCTCCTCTCGGACCGCCTGGCGTGGGGCTGCCACCCACTCTTCCTCCTCCTCCCCCTCCTCCTCCTCCTCCTCAGCCTCCTTCTTCGTCCTCATCTGTGTCTCTTCGCCCCCAATATGTCCAATCTGAATGTAAGCGGAAATGCTTTTCCCGTACAGATTGGGGCTTTGTTTTCGTATTTCTCTTTCTTTTCTTTTTGTTTTCTCACCTGTTGTTCCTAAAGGGTGCAGTAACACTCCCAGGCCACACGGTGGTGCTGTTCTTTAAGTTAAAATATCTGTGAGGGATAAATGTGAACACTTTTGTCCTGAGATCCTTCTCTTTAACAAATCTGCTTTTACAGATTTTTTTGGTATATTTTTTTTACAATAACTCATCTCAGTTGAATCATTCTGTTTGGATCTTTTCTCACTATAATTCATTTATATTCACTTTATTTCATTTCTGTGGAATTTGGGTAAATTCACACCTCCATGCATTTTAAAATTAACCAATTTATTTCTATTTCTTCTTTTGGCACTTTTTAAACTTGTTTAATATTCTGTTAAATACTTCTGACAATATTTGAAATGTTTTAATTATTTGTATGTTTTTTTTTCTCCATAATTTGCATGTTTTTACTTTAGATACCTATGATCCAGAAGGCTACAACCCAGAGTCTCCGGGCCTGACTGCAGCAGCTCGTAATTCCTACCGTCAGTTCATCCCTCGGGTTCAGAGCCAACGCTCCAACCTCATCGGCCTCACCTCCAGTGAAGGACAAGGGTCCAGAGGCAGGTTACTCTCATTTATCCTGGCAGTTCCTGACCTTAGATGGAGGAAATAAATCAGTCTAATAAATTATATTTTAATCTTTAGCTGCCAACATAGTGATCCAGACAGAACCTGCAGCTGTTTCTGCCAATCCTGGAAATAACGTGCCGCGTTTTAACGTGGAGATGGACAACAGGAAGAGGACGATGGGGCCTGGGGCAGCTGAGGGACCTGCTGCTAAAAAACCCTGGATGGAAAAGTAAGTTAAAATAATCAGTATTTGTTATTCTGCAAAAGTTCTTGTTTTGTTTAAATATTTGAAAAGAACTCAGTGATGGGTTTCAGTTTTCCTGCTTTAAAAGCTTCATTATGAACATGGATGACGTTTTTATTCATGCTTTCTGTTGTTTTCAGGCCGAACTTCATCAATCAGGACAAGGGCGTTTTTCCAAAGAGAAATTACTATGTGAACACAAAGTTAGAGGTGCGCAAGATCCCACGCGACCTCAACAACATCACCAAGCTCAATGAGCACTTCAGCAAGTTTGGAACCATCGTCAATATTCAGGTACTGGCATCTGGTTTCCTGAAGGAACTGTTTTAACGATAATAGAGCTTCTTTGGTTAGACACTCTGCTCTCCATCCAGGTGGTGTTTGGCGGAGACCCAGAGGCGGCGTTGATCCAGTACACGAAGAACGAGGAGGCCAGAAGAGCTATATCCAGCATCGAGGCCGTCCTCAATAACCGCTTCATCCGTGTGTACTGGCACCGCGAACCCAGCATCAACACTACAGGTGTTCAGGAGCAGGGCTTAGGCAGTCAGGGGGGCGGGGCGGCGCCGAGCCCAGGAATCCAACATGGCAACATGCACAAGGTTAGCATAAAGAACCAAAACATGCACAATTCATTCTGTTTGCTGCTGGTGTTTTTTGTTTACTCTTCTCTTTTTGTCTTTAAAAGTTGCCACAGGGGATCAAGCAGCACAACCCTGCAGCTTACGTGTTGAACAAAACCGTACCCAAGCACCACCTGAATGTAACGAAGACAGGCGGACTGAATCCAAGCTCTGACAACGCCAGTGTATGTTTTTTTATTTTTCTTCTCCAGAATAGAGAAAATACAGTTTTAATTTTATTGCAGAGGTGATTACATTGAGATAGCAGCACTTTTGGGTATGAGCCAATGTCCTCAAGTTTTCATAGTCCTGTTGATGTAAAAAGTGGAAAGGTTCAATTTGGAGGAGAATTTGTCATTTTTCAAAGTGACACTAAACAGTTTCCTGTTCCTCCCGCCTACTGGTTAAAAGGGGAATTACAAAAACAACCATGTAGCTAGCGCTAACACGAGCTAATGCTAACACGATCCAACTGATACTAAATAAACCTCGATATGAAAAGATCCACACTGTTGGACAAAAACTATTGTTGCATGCAAGTCCAGTAGCAACAAAGCCAGGTCACCATCAGTCTATGCTTTTGTAGCCCCCTTCAGCTTCCTCAAACTAGTGTTGACTGCACCAACGTTCAGTCTGGTTTTAGCTCTTTGCTTTGCCTCCAAAGACATTACTCTCTTACTTTTAACAGGCATGTGATTCTTCCGGTTTTTCCCGGATTTCCGGAAATTTCAAGCGGTTTGGGGCACCCCTGAGATTGATGCAAATTCGATGAGAAATGTTTTCATATATATATGGGGGGTGGCTTTGTACGAGGCTCGAATGTCACAATTTATTTTCACCCACAATCGATTCAAAACAAGATTGCCTGCGTGTTCCCTGACCGTTAGTAGCAAATAACATCATAGAAGGGACAGGTGCGATGAAAAAAAAAACTCTTAATTTTTAGACGCAGCACCAGTGCGACGTCTTTTCAACTTCCCCCAAAACTTTATTGAGCAAATGTATTTGTTTTTGTGTAAGGAAGATGCTTATGCTGGCGCACAATGTGATTAATTTAGAGAAACCAGCAAAGACACAAAGGCAGAAACGGTCCAAAGTTTGAGATCAAACGCGCAGCTACGGGCAGATTGGCTAATGCTAATGCTAGCACACTCACGACCTAGTGGGTTTCCGAAAAAACACGAGGATCGTAAAACTAATGACTAAACTCTACAAGCGGAAGAAAAGTCCAAACCATTCTGTTTATTAGCTGTCTACAGCGCTATGGAGCAGAGCCTCCAGGCTTCTAAAGCAGGCTTCAGCCACAGCAGCTACCGGAGTAACGTTGTTGTTGCTGCGAGTCTGCTCAGCACCGCTCCAGGACTGTGGCAAGCCAATGTAATATGTAATTCACAAACGCTTCTGTCTGTGAACATAATTTAAACTGGATTATTGCCAACCCATACATAATAGACATGCCACCATTACATTGTTACCAGTAGAAATTAAATTTTATTAGCATTTCCAGTAGCTTACTACTTTATTTTATTTATTTAACCTTTATTTATCCAGATGAGTCGATTGAGAACTCATTCTCATTTACTACTGAACATGTTAATGAAATACATTAAATTCTACTGGTCAGAGTTTAACTGTGGATATTTAGATATGTTATTTTGACTCGACTGATATTAATACAAACCTTAAATGTTACTGAAATGCAAGTTAATTTTTTTCTGTAAAATATGAATTAACTATAAATCAGATGGGAAAGTGGGAGCTAGACAACACCAATTTATTTCATATTATTGAGCCTTTTATAATAAGAGTTTGATATTTCAGCCTCATAATTTAGTTGTTTTACTTCATATTTTAGCAGCAGCAGACCACAGTTTCATTTCACTTGGAACATTATCAAATAGAGTTTTCGATTAATCGACAGAGGATTTGATAGAATATTCAAATACTAAATTATTTTATAGCTGCAGCCCAATTTCACCTTGAATAGAAAAGAAAAACAAACCATGCAAACAAGAAAAAACAAAAACACAGCCTGCACCAAACCAAGAGACATAGGGAAAGGTTTACAAGTACAACATGGCAGTGTTGTGCCTGAAGACGATAAAAGCTATGTGTTTCAATACCTTACAGTGAGTAGATAGTGGGTACAATATTTAAGAAAACATGCCCCAGAGAGCCAAGAAACACACTTAAAATTGGTGAAAATGCTCCAGCTTTCGGGGGCTTCGCCCCCTGGGCCCCCACAGGGGCGTTGCCCCTTGACCCCACTGGGGGCCTATGGCCGCCCCCACACCCCCGGCCATTTTCAGGTTTTTTTCCCTTAACCCAATCACATCCCTGTTTTAAGTCCAGGCCCCGCCATGATGCCAACAGAAAAAGCAAACTTCTTCTTCATTTGCTTTTATTGACAGCCATTAAGCAAGTAGAGAGCCCCCCCTAGGGCACCTACCTGTCCCACAAAACTGTTAAGTGCTGTTTCTGGTCAGCAGAGGTCAGCAGAATGCTGTCCGACGTGGAATTGGTCAAGGTTCTGCCTACAAAATCACTGAAACTCACTTTTAAACAAATAGTTTAAAGTGTTAATCACTCTTCAGTGTTACTTTAAATCTCCTTTTCCAAGTATTCTGTTGTCATTTCAATGTCGTTTACCATAGTTGCACCAATTTAGGCTAAATAAGATCTTAAACTTACAGTTTTAACATTGATTTATGGACTTTTTGCAGACTAACGATGAACTTGTGTTTGAGTTTAAGGATACTTCTGTCTGTAATTTTGTTCTGTTGATTTTTTTTTCTTTCCTCATTGTGACATTTAGGTGGTGCCTAACACCCAGAAGGGCTCTTACACTTCCACAGCCCTTAAGTCGTCCTCCAAGAGCCTTGGGAAAACGGGAAAAGCACTGGAAGCACAGGAAGCTCTCAAGAAGAAACAGGCACGTTTCTTAGTTTACTTTCATCTTCTGGCAAGAACCACAAAGCTGGAGCTGGACGTTTGAGTCCCTGAGTGTCCTCTAGCGAGATGCAAATGAAATTTTCAATGATAGTAAATTGTGTGATTTGGATTGTGTTTTTTCCCATTAGGAGGCTTTAAAACTCCAACAAGACATGAGAAAAAAGAAGCAAGAGATGCTAAAAACGCAGATCGAGTGTCAGAAAGTAAGACGTTCTCTGAGACTTTTGTCTTGATC
This sequence comes from Aphyosemion australe, assembly GCA_006937985.1. Taxonomy (NCBI): domain Eukaryota; kingdom Metazoa; phylum Chordata; class Actinopteri; order Cyprinodontiformes; family Nothobranchiidae; genus Aphyosemion; species Aphyosemion australe. The sequence goes on along the minus strand of SSNS01000014.1, from coordinate 3,485,161 downwards.
CTTCATTTTTTATTGTTTAGTGTCATTTTCCACAATTTCTCACTTCTTCTTGTTTCCAGGCACTGATCAGCCGTCTGGAGAAGAATCGAGGTATGAAGCCAGAGGAGAGGGCTAACATCATGAAAACCCTAAAGGAACTCACAGAGAAGATTTCCCAGCTACAGAACGAAATGAACCCCGCTTCTCAGGCCTTGAGCGGCAAAACCAACCACAGCCAGCCCAAAACCAAGACTGACGTAAGTTTATATGTCTATTTAAATTCATTTAAGACACTAAAACTGCTGTTTCATCACTGTATGTGTCTTCTAAAAACAGAACAGTTAGATTTTCTTTTCGTTTCCAGGCACAGAAGGAGTTACTAGACGCCGAGCTCGACTTTCACAAGAAGATGAGCTCCGGCGAGGACACGACAGACCTCAAGAGAAAACTGGGGCAGCTGCAGGTAGAGGTAAAACACACGACCCACTTGAGATACATTTGAACCCTTAATTTGCCCTAAAAGTTGTTCTTTAAGCTACAGTTCTATGACTGTGTGACTGAATGAATACACAAATACAGAAACATCTGACATCATCAGCACGTTTCTTGAGAGCTGATTTCGAGGAAGATGACAGATAAGATCATCAGTGCCTCTCTCACTCAGCCAGGGGAGAATGAGTTTATGTTGTGAATAAATGAAACTTGTTATCTTCAGAAACGACACAAATAAAACAGCTCCTCTGTCTGATTTAGGTTTTATCAAAATGAACCAGCTGCTCAGGTGAACTCTTTCACATGGCTTTAATCGGATGAACACTGAGTTCTAAATTGCTAAAGTTACAGATCATTAAAAAAATTTTTGTTTTTGTTTTAAACACACAGTCTGAGGTTTTTTTCGAGAGAATAATTTTACCATATTGCTTGAAATGCTCTTAAAAACATACCAGTGGCAACCAGTATTTTCTCAAAAATTCATAATTTCACCTCTGAAATGTAAAACCCTAGAAAAATCCTCATCCAATCATTGTGCTGGTCCCCCTTGTAAATGATTGGCTCATAATCCATCCATCAAACCGTTCCTCTGAACGCCTCTCACCCCGCTGCACAGAACCCTCTCTGGGCACCAAAAGCTTGTTCTCGGCTCGAAGCAGCAAAACGAAAAGACAAGCGAACTGAATTTGGAATGTTCCTTTCTGTTTGCAAAACTCATTTAAAGGTGTGGATCACTGAAAAAACACTTTTTTAATGATTATTTCTGATTCTAATGAGTCACTCTGAGTTTTTCATGCAGGCTGAACATGAAAATAGTCTCCTACACCTATCTGCTGCATTAGCTTCTGATAGAAAATAGACGGTGAAACTCTAGGATTAGAAAATCCTGACAGATCTACATCACGCTGTCACTTAACATTCATGGACTCACCCATCTTGACTCACGACGGGGAAGGATGTTGTTGGTTTAGCGTCCAGGAAACAGCAGAGAACGTCTCAGCTAGTAGAAGCTAACCGTTAGCATTAGCAACTCCACCACACAGCAGAACTCCTTCAGGCTTGAGTTATTTGTGGAGATAAAACATCAACGTTGCAGCGCAAACAGAGTCAGTGGTAGAGTCGTGTTGCTGTTAGCCAATCAGAGGCGAGATGTCCGAATATCAGGAAATAAGACTCGTCTGAAGCTCAACTCTGATGTGGCTCACCGGAGCTTTTTTCCCCCAGAGAACGACTTACGAGGCAAATGTATAGATTAAACGAGTGTTCCACGTCTTTAAGGAGGTGTTTTAAATGTTCTGTTTAGAATCTGGTTCTTGCTGAGAAATGTTTAGGTGTGCGTGATTTTGAAGTGGAAAAATACTCAAATTCAGGATTAAATGACTCATTTTCTCATCAACTCCTCTGATTTTAAACATTTGAAGCGTTTTTCCACCTGTTTTAGTTTTCTTTGAGTCAACAATTTCTCACTAGGAACACCTACACAACAACACGATGGCTTGTCCTATTTTTCCCTCTTCCTTTATCCCAAGTGTCCTTAATTAGCTTTTAGTTAAAAATGCATGCACCCTGCCCCTCCTCCCGCCTCCATCCCATCCATCCAAACCCAAACCTCCTTCTGCACATTAAACCGCAGTCACTTAGGCGAGCCCAAAGGAGCCGCCGCTAACGAAGCCAAATCAGACTCAAGCCCTTACACTGATGGAGCCCTTGTCATTAAAGTTTGAGTTGTGTGAGGAAATCGCAGAATGACAATTAAAGGCAGAGGAGAGGCGGGGACACATGCAGGAGAGTGGCTGAGAGGTTGTTAGCTGGTTAAAAAGTGAGATGTCCCTTTTTAAAAATGAAGGAGCGACCGCTAATGGGGAAGGGACAGAGTGACGGAGCAGCAAATTAAAGCAGGATCTTTCCAGCTCTTGAGTGAAATTCTGACTTTTTTAAGGTCAAATTGAAAAGAAAACATATGAATAGCTTCTTTTCTGCTCCTAGGCGACACGTTTGGGTCTGATCCGGCCTCCGGTCGGGCGTGGACGAGGACGGGGGAAAATCCCGCCGGAACTTGGCTCCATGCCCGGGGCCCGCGGCAGGAGCCGAAGCCGGGAGATGATGTCCCGCGGCGGGGTTGTGAACCGCATGGTGGTGGACCACAGACCCAGGGCGCTGACCATATTAGGCGTCACGCAGGAAGAGAAGGAAGAGCTAATGCCGCACTTTGTGGTGAGAATTGTTTTTTCTAAAAAAGAAATTTAAATTATAAACAGGGTTGAGATCAGATATTTAAATTCTATTGTAATTTTGTAGAAATTTGGTGAAATTGAAGACCTTCGTGACCAAGACGCCACCAGTGTCATCATGACCTTTAAGACGAGAGGCGAAGCGGAGAATGTATGTCACATGACTCCAAATCTGCTGCTTCTGTTTACCTGAATGGCCTTATTCTAACCATAACCGCCTCTCCTGTTTGCGTTTCCAGGCAGCCAATCAGGGAGCTAAGTTCAAAGGTCGCATTCTGCAGATTTCCTGGTACAAGCCCAAGACGCCCTCTGTTACAGCCGAGCCAGAGGATGAAGAGGCTAAAGACGAGGACGGTTCGGTACGGAACACAGCACACAAACCCGGCAGATCTGGGACAAACTTTAGTTTAGTACAGTCGGGAGGAGAAGTGGAAGATAGGAAACTTTTAGAAATGTTAGTTATGTTCATATTTGTACACTTCTGTCCCGTGCTTTTGAATTTTTTACTGCCGGAGCAAAATCAGGGCGAGGCTCTCAGAGCTAAGAGCATCTCAGCCTCCTGAGTAAAACAGCATTACTGTCAGGTGACACCCCCCACCCCCCCACAGTGTAGTTTTATAAAGCAGTTTTCAGGACTCTTCTTTGCACTTTTAAAGCAACAGCAAAGAGTTTTAAGCTATTGCTTTCAAACTGGTTTCAGTGGTTATTGAGCCAGAAAATTGAACATCTTACATTGGACAGCACTCTCTGGAGCCCCCTGCTGGCCAGAAACTGCACCTAACAGGAGGACTCTACTTGCTTTGCTGTACTATATAAAGGCTAGCCGTTCTATTTTGTATAGGTGTAGCCCTTTAAAACCATTGGCTAGTAGAAAGTATCCATAGCCAATGGCCTTAAAGGGCTACGCCTATGCTCACAGAATCTGGGGTTACAATACGTAACCATCATTACCTATAGCCCTTTTTATAAGACACACCATGCCGGCAAATCAACGTAATATTACCGCAACATGTTTCTTATGAACGCGCCATGGCGGCATCACGTTGCGGGAATTTTGCGGCATTCGTGCCGCCACGCTTGGTAGTAATATTGCGGTAATATTGCGGCTTCGCCGGTCTTATAAACGCACATTAAGCCTTGGCGCAAAAGAGGGAGGTGTCATGACCATGTGATGAATTAATGCTGCGCTCCGGCCGGGAATTATGTTAAAAATGAAAGTAAACACGCGCTTAAGTTTCACGTTTGTGAACAGAATCAGCTGAGATGATTAACTGGACCGGTGCGGTGCTCCGGGAGCTTCTCTCCGTTAGATCTGCAGCTCAGATCATCTGACAGCTCACAGGGATGGTGGAGGACACACACCTGTAGCTGGTTGTTAAAATAAAAACTTAAGGAGCGCGGCTTCGATCGCAATAAAAAGCAAGTTATGTCCAAAATACACAGAAGTCCGCGACAGTGCAGAGACCGCCCCCATACCTCCTTTTTGCCGCCATCGCGTAATCTCTTATAAAACTGACATGATTGCGCAACATTACCGCCATGGTCTGAGCTCTTATAAACGACCTAATGCTCCCTGATGCCGCATCGGCGTTGCGGCAAATTGGCGGCATTGTTTTAGAAAAAGGGCTTATTTGAGTTCGCCAACCATCAATAAAAAGAACAAGAAGAAAAGGAAGAATTTTATTTTACTTGTTGGCATCATAGCAGAGCCTTGAAGTCAAAGTAATGCTGCGTTCACACCGGCCATAAAGTATGCGTTGTCAGCGTCAAGTTTCAAAGTTAAGTCTATGGTAAGGCGCGTCAGAGCTGCGTCAAAGTCCGTGCGTTGCTTTGTGAGCGTTGGGCGCGTCAAAGCTTGATACTTTTCACGCTTTTCAAGCTTTGACGCAAGCGTCAAAGCTTGCAACGCAAACGTCAAGCAAGTTCAGCTAGCTGAACTTTCTGCGTCGCTTCACAAGCGTCAACCAATCAGAGCGCGAGTTGATACGTCACAGCAGAGCGAGGGAAGAAGGCGAATTCATTCAGCTATGGAGAACAAACTGATCGTAGCTGTTTGTAATCGTCGTGCACTGTATGACCCGACCTGCTACACCTACCGAGATCGGAATAAAAAGGACCTTGCTTGGAGGAAGGTTCCTGGAGAACTTGGCGTGTCGGGTGAGTGTTTTTTCAACGTTTATGCCGCCATTGTCTCGATAGGATCCGCCATTGTTACAAACATCTGGCAACAGAGAGCCGCGCATGCGCTCTTTCCTCCCTTCCCCTCCCCGAACGCAAGCTGAGTCAACGCAAGCTGCGTCAATGTCAAAAATATATAGGCGTCAAAAACGGCATGAAGTATGCGTTGTTTGACGCATACGTCAAGGCCGGTGTGAACGCAGCATAAGAGAGTACCATAAATGCCTTTGGAGGTGAAGCAGAGCTCAAACCAGAGCAGCCTACAATCGTTGGTTTCTGAACTGCCAGTAGTCATACATTTATTAAAAACATGCAAAACACACACCTTGTCTTACCACGTCTTTATCTGCAACGGCAGGGTTGTTTACAACAGTTGTAATTCCGCTTTCAACCAGTAGGGGGAGAAGCGAGAAACTTGTTAATTTAATGTTTCATTTTTTTGTTTGTTTGTTTTCTAGATGGGTTTGATCTCTAAAAATGTGTTTGTTTGTTTTTTATTGTTGTGTTGGTTTGAACAGAAGGAGCCGAGCTCATATCTACCAGGAGAGGAGGCGCGGGGAGAGGAGGAGGAAGAGGAGGAGGACGACGACGAGGAGGACGAGTACGAAAGCCGGTCTTGGAGGCGATAGAATCGTCCCTACCTTCTCTCCACTAGAATCTGATTTTTGTTAAATTATAAAGGATTATAATTTTAGACTCCTGTAAAAAATAAAACATCTTTACTTTATCGTAATCCAGAAGAATAACTCGGACTCTCGATGAAACGACAGTTCAAAACATTTCACTTTTCTGAGGATGATGAATGTTGAGTTGTTGTTCTAGATAGAAGAAAATCTAACGTAAGTTTTAGCGTGCTTACCAGATGATAAAGATCAGTAACGCACAACATTTGTGTCTACTGTGAATAGGTATTTTTTTACTTACTGTATTTAAGCTCCTCTCTAGAATCTCGTCCTCCATTCAGGGACGGCCATTCCATCACCAGTAGGAAGTTCTCTGTCTCTTTCTGAGAGATTTATTTATTTCTCCAGCACATAAATGTACCGAGCCACACCTTTCAGGAGTGGCTCCCCACCATTTTTTTTTCTTATCGCTCTTTCTGCTGGCTTGATGCTATAATTTGGATTTACCGGATTGAGCAGAGCCACCACGACGCAGCTTCTCAACACCCTGACGGTGTTACAGCCACGTCGACTACACACAGTCTTGTGGCATCTATTCCATTTTTTTCTGCTCTTCTGTCTATATCCAGAAATGCACCAAAATGGGTGTTGCACAATTTCTAAGAGTGTAAATCGTTCATTAAAAAAAATCTGATCGCCCATTTCAAATATGCAGCATCCATGAGGTGTTTGAATGTAATGCTGCACCGTTGATTTTAATGTTTTTGTTTTTGCCTTTCAACCGTTGCTAGGTTTTTACACAATTTTTAATTTGTAAATTTTGTAAATGCTTGAAAGAGAAATAGTGTTTTTTTGCCGTTTTATTTTACTGAAATTGCAAGGTTGCATCAAACAGAAGGGGTCAGAGGTCGTACACTAGCGCTTTGCTGTTTATTTGCATCAAACAGTCCTTATTCTTTTATACCTGACATCCTAATAGCATGCGTCTTCTACAGAAGCATCCATAGCTGCTCAGATTCGAGAAACACTGAACGTCGTTTTGCTCTTGTGCACAATTGCTCCAGTTTGAACATTGTCAGTGTTCAGAACTTGTTTAATGAAACCCTAACCCTTTACACCTACTGTACGTCAAAGCCACCAAGATGGGAGGAGCTAAACCCGCTTACGTTAACGTGCTTTACGATAGATGAGTCGTCCTTCCTGTTCAACAAATCATATCAAACCAAACAAAGAGGGATTTGCTCGTTGGTCTGTAGAAAAGCAGACAGGAATGTGCATTTCTGTCTGTGTGTAAATAGATTCAGGATTTGTTTTTGTTTTTTAAAGACTCACTGGCACCACTTCCAGGAGATTGCAGATCTGATTGAGGCGTGCTTGTCTTGTTCATCAGTCTCAGTCTTGATTAAATACGTGATGGAAGGATGACTTTGTACTCCATCGTGTCACTGATTGGTTTAAGGAATGAACCAATCAGTGACATGATTTAGTTTTTCTTGTGTAAGTGAGATTTCAGTGTCTCCTGACCACTTTTTGTACTCCTCTGTATGCTACCATCACACAAATAGTGTACAAAATGTAAAAGGTTTATTGGATAATAGTTTTGGATTTGTTACTGTTTATATTTGCAGGATGTGTATGTATTTTTTTCTTCATGTAATTTGTTTGTAAAAAAAAAAAAGATTTATAATTTACTAGCATGTTTGCTTTTGCCAATAAAGATGGAGGAATGGGGAGCTTGTAAAAAAAAAAAGATTGAAGAATGAAAAAAAGAAAAAATTTGGATTATGACAAATGAAAAAAATTAAGTTACAGAAAGAAAGAAATGATAAGATTGGACACTAAAAAAATGCAAGCAAAAGCATTCCAGAAATCAACATTTGAAATCTTGTGTGGTCTCCTTTATTCTGTGTGTTTTTGGTATCTAAGGGTTGTGAAGATGCAATTACCACCTTACAGATTTTATTTGGTCAATTTCTGTCAGCAGCAAATGTCATTATCACACAAAGTTATTGCAAAAAGTTTTCAAGTCAAGACAGATACATCGAGCCGATATTTACCGTTATTTATGCATCGGCCGATATTTGTCCTTAGCAAAGCTGATTTAAAGTCGGGCACATCTTTGGGCAGCCCAGTGCTGTTTCAGAGTTTAAATGTATTTTTACGTTCACTAATTAAATCCGCATAATAAATACTCAAAATTAACTTTATTTAGGTGTCTGACTTTAACACTGAGAAGTACACAAAGATTTAACTGTTAAATTCAGATTTCAAGCACTGATTAAGCTTCAGACATTTTGTGCATCAGCTGATGTTATTAGTGGTATTTTAGCATGAAAATAAGGTGGAAAACGTCTAGATATCGGCCATAAAAATTGGCCCATGAAAATCGGCAGTACGTATCAGCCATCGGCTAACCCTGTCTATCACATAAAGGTATCGGCGATAGAAAAACCAAAATCACTTGATCTCTATTGTCAAGTCATTAAGGAACAAAATTAATTCAACCTGGCCCTGCGTGAAAAAGTGTGATACACTTGTTAAATCATTATTTCACACAGCCACCGATAAATGTTGACCTGTAGAATTATGAAATCACTTCAAGAGAACCTTTCTGACACGTAGGCTAAAGGATCTCAAAAAGCAACACGTCAGGCCCTGCTCTAACACCTGAAGCACTATGTGCTTCCTTTAAAGGGGACATGCAAAACCCACCTTTTGCATCCTCTTGTGCTGCCATGTGTGTCTCTACTGCCTCTATAAACACTCCATACATGAGAAAAAACTGCCCATCTGTTGGTTTTTAGGGATTATGTTCCTAAAACAAGCTGTTTCATAAAGTCCCCGTTTGTGATGTCACAGATGGGGAATTAGCATAGCACCACCTCTCACGTGCAAAAGAGAGCTGCTACTAGAGAAGCAGCGGCTCTACTCTGAGCTCCTCCTGGACATCGGAGCTTCTCAGCTTATAGCAGCTAATCAGGGGATGAGTGGGCGTGGCCAGCTCCAGCTTGTTTTCTTAAAGTGACAGAGCCCTGAAACGTCTCATTCTGAAAGGTGCTGAAACTGTCAAGAATAAAACTGCTTAAATTGCTTCATGTGAGAGGGGAGGCGGAGTTAAATGCCCACCCTGTAACAGGAAGGTTGCAGGTTTGAGCCCTGTCTGTCACAGTTGTGTCCTCCAACATTTCTGAATTGAAACATTTCTGTTCAGAAGACTGTATAAGGGTCGATCACTTTTTCACTTAGAGCCAAATTTGTTTGTGAAGCTTCGCTGCTCTTATACTGCAAACATGTTTTGAAAAAAGACATTGAAAAAAAAAAGGTGTGTTTTAAAACTTCCAATCTGGCTCCTATGTGCAGAACTCTAAGTTTGTCAGTGATGAGAAAAGACAGGCCGTTGTAATCTGCATAATGAAAACGAAGATGCCACCACGGTAATGGATGCCTGCCACCTTGTTGTTAAATTATTCAAAGTCTGGGGAACAGGAGAGGCGGCCGGTAGGATCGTGTTGACCCGTTGTGTCATCAGCCCGCCTCTGTCTGAATGGCTCCTCTTTCGGCCTCCTGGTTTTAACCAGGCAGCCACGAGAGGTCTGGTGGAGCAGGATGGGCGTTCACACGGGACGGGTGCAGGCCAGGGCCAGGGTCGAATACCAGGGCCTAGTTTGAAGTTTGCAAAAACTTAACTGTATTTTCCTCACATGACAAAGGAGCATCAGTGCCACTGAGGAAAAAAAGAGGAAAATTTGGAATTAAAGTAGAAAATGTTGAAACTCTTATTTCCAGACCAAAGTTCAAAGACCCTGAACCCAACTGTTATTTATTGTTTTCTTATTATTGTAAATACTGAGGGGGGTGTTTTAGTGAGTAAACTATAACAATTAAAAATAGCATTTAAATAAGACTTTATTAATATGTGGAGACCACAGCAGTACTCAAGTTGAAGTCCTTTACCATAACTTAAACTACTCAAAACATCTTAGGTTTTTTAAAATAGTTTCTAACATTATTCTCCTGTCAAATTCAAACTTTTGATTCATTTCAGGTTTCTGAAGCGTTTGAGACTTTTATTGTGAAGGATTGAAAAAACTGAAAAAACTCAGAACCCTGTGTTAGAGTAAAAATAAAAACAGAAGAAAACATGGGCTTTACTTTCTTGAGCTAATTTGGATTTTTTTCCCTGGTATTTATAACTTTCTACCATTTTTATCTGGACAGTTTGACTTTCTTTTTAGCATTTAGATTTTTATGACATTTCGATCAATTTTATTCTGTCATCATTTTGGTTCTCTTGAAATATTTACTCCTTTTGATATTTTAACTTTAATCTAGACTCTTCCTCCTCTTTTTTTCCTGCGGTGGCTGTTCTGGGACCCTGACGCTGTCCGTGGTGCTGAAATATCAGGAAAGGCTCAAAACAAACATTATAGGATTTGGCTTTAGAGAATCTTTCACAACACTATATTTATTGACAACAAAGTAAATAAATAAATAAATAAAAAGAAAGAAAGAAAGAAAGAAAGAAAGAAAGAAAGAAAGAAAGAAAGAAAGAAAGAAAGAAAGAAAGAAAGAAAGAAAGAAAGAAAGAAAGAAAGAAAGAAAGAAAGAAAGAAAGAAAGAAAGAAAGAAAGAAAGAAAGAAAGAAAGAAAGTTAGTTCCAGATTGCGCCATGAGTGATGGGTTTTGCAGCTCGCGCTCCCAGGCCGCACTGTTGCAGCTTGTAAGTTGAGCAGAGGGGCAGGTGGGGAGGGGAGGAGGAGGGAGGGAGGCTGAAAGAGGAGGAGGAGGAAGACTGGGGGACGTAGGGATGCCGGGAGGCTGTGAGCAGCTCAGTTTGCTGACGGAGACCAGAGGAGCTCTGCGGCTGTCCGCGGCGCAGCCCTTCATGCCAGGGGCCACACTGCTTGCCAGGGCCTCGCGGGATGATGATGATGACCATGAACGGCAAGCAGCACTTCTCCATGCACCCGGCCCTGCACGAGCCCAAGTACCCCGGCCTGCACTCAGGCTCGGAGGGCATGCGCAGAGTCTGCCTGCCCGCCCCACAGGTACGTTCAGGACT